>OVAV01002827.1:155-10649 GCA_900406375.1 Iberis amara
TGCGAGACAACTTGACCAGACTTCAGTAAAATCGCCATAACTTTTGATTGCACCGATGGATTGACCTCAAACTACTTTCATATGAAAGCTAACTTAAGTGGACAGGTTGAGTCAAAATTCCAGCTCGATCCATCCATGGGAACGTCTTCAAATTCCAATAAACATTTGGCTCTTCTGCTGAACTCTGATTCTGCATGAGTCAAATAGCATCCATTTTGTGCCAAAAACCACCTTTTTGCTCCAGAACGTCCAAAAAATCTAGAAACATGAAAATATGCCAAAAACACAAGAAAAACACTCGAATGATGCCAAATAGTAAGTATAAATACCCACTAAAAAGCATCAAAATCGAGTGATATCACTCATTAACAGTGAATGCCTTATTGGATGATTCTGGTTCTTATTGATGTCCTAATAAAGTACAGTCTCTGCTCAATGCTACAGACAGATTACTTCTCTACTCCATTATACCATCTATATATGCTTTATAGGATGTACCAATTAGGATTTTATCTGCATCAGGTGTACACAGTCTGGTCTAGATATCACTTGGCCAATTCTATGCATCATCATCTTGTTCTGCCAGTGCAATTCCAACAACTTGCAAAACGTTTATGGTCACTACCAATACAGCCAAAGATCCAGCGCTTTTTATGGAAAATATTTCATTGTGGATTAGCTGTAGGAGTGGAATTGCAGAAAAGAGGGATTCAAGGGGAGTCTAGTTGTCCTCTCTATGGTGAAAATGAAGAATATGTTAATCACATATTCTTAACTGTCGTGTTTCTCTAGAAATTTGGCAGTTGGCCCCTCTTGAGGGCTTTCCTATTACAGAGTTAAGCACCTGTATTGTGCATAATTTAAACATTTTCCTGCATTTACCCTTTCTAATTCATGATGCAGGCTCGGGTCCATTAGCGCCTTATATTTTATGGAAAATATGGAAAAAGCGCAATGCCATTCTCTTTCAAAACCAAAGATGGGGAATCTTGGATACAATCAACAAAGCGCTCACTGATCTCATCCAATACTCATCAATAAAAAGCTCTTCATATGCATCTACAAGAGGTTCTCGTTCCAATCATATCCCTTCTATAATGTCCACTTATGTCCAGGTTCTTTCTGTTGACAGGAACGGCTCAAAGATATTATGGGCCCCTGGGCAAAACATAATTTTTAGGCCTCTTAGTTTTTAATTTATATATAGAGAATTAAGTAACACTACTAAAAGTTTATGTATTAGACTTCAACCGTAAGATTTATTCAAAAACCATAAAATATATATAATTATGAAAAACTATATATCTAATTTTTCAAAAATTTATAAAAATTAACCCTAAAATCAATAGAACACGGGTCGGGGCCCGGGGCGGTCGCACTCCCCGCCCTCCTACCTAAGCCGGCCCTGTCTGTTGATGCATCCTGGAAAACCAAAGAGGAAAGGATTGGAGTTGGTTGGTTTTTAACTGCTAATGGGATGTTAATTGCACAAGATTCTTCTTCCAATCACCCAACTTTAACAGTTTTTGATGTAGAAGCTATTGACGTTCTCGAAGGGTTACTGCATATGTCCATACTGGCTTCCGAGCAATTACAGTTCTGGAAGATTGTAAGGAATTGATTGGTCTTCTCAAGCATGCACTTCATCTAGATACAACTTTGCCAATTTGGAGACAATCAGCGACAATTCCTCTTAGGGATATTATCAAACTTAGCAATATCTTAAATGAAAAATCTTTTGTACATATAACTAGAGAGTAAAACAATGTAGCTCATCATCTAGCTTATGAAGCTCAAGCATCTAATGTTTCTCCTTTTGTAAGACTCTTTTATTAGTTAATATAAGTTATTGACAAAAAAAAAATCCAAAGCAAACTCACAACTCAAAAACATTTTACATAAAGTTTCAAATCATTTTCTTTAGCTTTAAACAAAATGTCACTGAAAAAATAAATCAAGTTATTGAAAATAAGATACTACAATAAAATAAAAAAATTGATGAAAATAAAAAACAAAAAAATTAAAATAAAACCCCACGAGTGCAAGTAAAATACAAAACTAAATAGCCACATGTTATATGAGCCATAGACCCTTTTGCTTTTTAACAAATATTATGTCCAAATCTTCGCACTAAAAGTAATCGCCATTTTTTTTTTTTTTATAAGATGAAACCCCTAATGAATCGTTTTTGTTATGAGATGATTTAATGTCGGTTTCAACCCGTGTGGGCCAATCTTTAGGCCTCGACAAATTTAATTGGATTCAATCAATTGTTTATGAGTTGGGCCAAATTAGAGAAGAAATTTAAATGACTATTTGTTCAAATATTTTACCTATTCACATTTTTCTAAGATTGATAAATTTTGGTGATTAAGTTTTAGTAACATAAGCATTGAATGGTCTAAAGCTTTTTATGATCGACAGCAATTGAAAATCAAATTGTTTTCCATCTATAAATATTGTGTGTTATAAAAACAAAATAAATAATAGAATATTAAACAGAGATTATTAACCACCAATCCCATAAACTAAGCCGGTAGAACAATATAATTTTCTGGAGAGTAAGTTCAAATGAAAACATCATATATATATGTTTAATTATATAATTACATTCAAATAAAAGATAAGCAAAACATATCCCAAAAATGAATAAAATGATAAAATCGAAGAAATGATATCAAACCATGTTTCACCAAAAAATTTTTATGACATTGAATGATAAAAAAAAATCAAAGAAACTCTTCAACCCAATAACAATTAACAAAACTTGTTATAATGAATAAGTATTACCTATGTCTTAAGAAGTTATTAGAAAACTGTTAAAAAAATATATCATCTATGTTATAACTGCATAATTGTTCAGTTTATGATTTGACTGTTCTGTAGTATTGTTCAATTCACCATCTAGTATTATAAAAGAAAAAGCTGTGTGCGAGTAAACTCTTATGCAATTACAATACTTATGTAGTTGGATTATAACTAGTAAAACAAAATAGTGTTGGTGGAATAGGTAAAGCCCGCACATTGTGGCTCATATCTTTCATCTGCACAATTCCTCGTTTCCTTCTTCTCTCTCAAATATTGTTATAGATTTCATACAAATAGATTTCTACAATTTTTTATAGATCTTTGTTATTAAATAAGACACCGGTTTTAGAAAGCATGTGTGTCAATATTCATAGTATTGGTCTTGAATGCAATTTCGTAGACATAGGAATATGGATTGATATTGCAGTTAGTCGTCATGTTCGTGAGCTAGAAGTTAATATTCTTTATTCTCGTGAAGGTTCTATCCTTTATTTGCCTACAATTCTCTAGACATGTGAAACTTTGGAAATCTTGAGACTCATTGATTATGATAGTGTTCTTGTGGATAGATCTCACACTAAAAACTCTCACACTAAACGATGTACGTAATATTTGCATCTTCTTCTATATATCTGGTTTAGTTACACAACAATATCGATTGATAAATATGTTTGTTTTAGGAAACCTTTTTGGTGGCAATTGTGGCAAAGAAACCCCAAGTGGTTGGAAGCGGTCGAGCTTCTACCCAGAAGGTTTGTTATCTAGTCTTGAGGCTTTTGTGTGGAAAAGGTACCAAGGAAGACAAGGAGATAAGAAGCTAGCAGCATATGTCCTAAACAATGCTGCTTGTTTGAAGACTGCAACGTTTTCTCCGAATTCGACGAGTGTGGATGCGAAGTATAAGATGCTCAAGGAGTTGGGATCTGTAGCTAGAGCTTCAACTATGTCTCAACTTTAATTCGACTGAATGATAATATCACATCTAGCTACCTACCTTTTATGTGATTGTGTCTGGTTTAACAAAAATCGCATGAACTCAGCTTATTTGTATCTCAAAACTTAATTTGGTGAAGTATATATATATCCAACTCATGACAGGATGTGTTCTCTGCTCAACTGAGATTTAATCGAGGGACCATCTGTTTTGAATGCCCCTATTCTTGGTCAATCTGGCAATCAATATCTCTAAGATGCGAGTTTGCCGAAAATGTGTATTGGATAATAAAAATGTGAAATCTCAAGAACTTCAATGGTGATAACTTACAAAGAAGACTGTTGTTACTGACGTGGCAAACATCTTTTTTAATTTATTTGGGAATAAAGGAACAACAACATACATAGAACATGCATAATAGAGTAGAGGTGATTCAGAATGAATTGGAACGATCAAAATAATTAAAGGAGGAAGCTCACAGTTGAAGTGGGTTGGTGGGTAATTAATTTGGTTTGGCTAATTTTAGGTGTATTACGTGAGTTTGGGCCAGACTCTGTGAAAATATATTCTTCTTTTTTTTTACATTTAAATAGAAAAGTTTTAAGCAAAAAGAAAAAAATGGATATACACCAACTGATATCATATATGTATGGCCCAAGAAAATCACATATTATATTTGGTGGTTGTTATCCTAATAAAATCACATAATAGAAAAATTAATAACGGTAACCTAGAACTTGAATATTGTTATAGATTTCATACAAATATTGTTATAGATTTCATACAAAAATTAATCACAAAAGATGGAGATCTCTTTGGACATTGATGCCAAAACTTGAATATTGTTACAGATTTCATACAAATAGATTTCCACAGTTTGTTTACATATCTTTGTTATTAATAAGGCACCGGTTCTAGAAAGCATGCCTCTCAATATTCATAGTATTAGTATTTACTGCAATTCTGTAGACATAGGAATATGGATTGATATTGCAGTTACTCGTCATGTTCGTATGTTCGTGAGCTATAAGTTAATATTCTTTACTCTCGTGAAGGTTCTATCCTTTATTTTCCTAGAAGTCTATATACATGTGAAACTTTGGAAAGCTTGAGACTCACAGTGTTCTTGTAGATATTCCTTTTGAGGTTTGTCTCCCATCTCTCAGGAAATTATATCTTAGGCAATGCACCTCTTCCCAAGCTTATAAATGGTAGTCCTAAACTTGTAGAGTTGCATTTAGGACGACCTGATGCCATCAACTATATGATCATTCTTTATCAAAAATAAAACTATATGATCGTAAGATTCATAACCAATCGCCCCACATAAATTTATAAGGGGTTGATATGAGTTGAATATGTACGGCCTTTCTTATATAATTTTTTTTTTTTTTTTTTTNTAAGTTACATTCTAGTCACAATGATGATTTTGCAAAGAATTATCTGATGCTCAAGGAGTTAGCATTTGTACCTACGCCAATCTTCTCAATAATCTCATAGATTCTTATGTTTTTATTCTGTACCTAAGCACAACAAACATATACAAGATTATTTATAGTTCGGGTTACTTATATAATTTGAATTCACACTAATTTGGCCTTAGTTATTGAACATGTATATTGCCCACAAATGACGAAGAATACCAAAAGACATAAACATCATAATTACTACATAATCTATATTAAGACTTGAGCATGTTGTGTTCATAGCAATAATCATGGTGAGCCGCAATGGACATATAGATTCAGTCTCCAAGCTTTGGACCAGAAGCTTCCGGTAAGGACAATCTCTCCTGAGAGTGTCTCGGTCTAAACACTTTGCCTACGAGCTATTTCCAATGACCAAAACCTGAGGTTGCCTGCCATTTGAAAGAAGATGCGTGTCTGTTCTAACTTAAACCGATAATTTTTGCTTCAATTCTAAAGCTTGAGGTGTTGATGTTGCTGAATTATCCTTGACAAATATCCTTAAGGTATCCGTTTGATGATGCGCGGTGCTGATCCGTCACAGAACCGTTTTGCAAGATCTACAACCTTTCCGCATCATTTTTGTATGTGTTGGTTGTAGTTCACAACAGGAACAAAGTTATCAGTTATCACATTGCAAATCAAGCTGAAGAGGGAAAAGAGATACCTCGTTTATGACTATTGGGTGTCTATTAGTAATGGTTATATGATTAATTCATAACATTTAAATGTAACGATATAATTCCATTACTTGAAACTTCTAAATCAGATATGTCTTGCTAACAGTGTCTGGTTCCAAGGGCTGTCACTTCAGACATTGCGAAGTGAAGAATCGAAAACTCTGGTAATATGTAAAAGTCAAATATTACAAAGAAAACTTGTTAAGAAGTTTCTAGTATACTAAAAAATTACACATATTTATTAAAGTCCATTTTACAACAAATAAAATTTTACAATACTTCAAATATTCATTGTTTAGTTTAAACTTTTTATTTACATACATGAGGGGTTTTTTTTTATAACCACGAGAAGTTCGGGCCTTCGGCATTAATCTCTCCTAAGGCTCCGGGACCAGTCTTTGCTAATACCTAGTGACATGGCGTAAAACATCCCTTCCACCAGGAATCGAACTAGAGACCTCATGGAACTAACTCCCGAGATTAAACCATTAGTCCAACGCACCGTTGGTATGGTTAAATTTTTCAATTCTAACAATTTTATTGAACGAGTTCAATTAATTGGGTATAGCTATATTATTTAATGTGTAGTGAACAAATTTTCCAAGCTTGTGAAGAGAATGAAGGAGAAAGTCTCATAAATTTGTTCATATATGAAAATTTTAAAGTTGTGAGTGGTTAAATAAAGAAAACTAAATAAACTATATATATAGTTTTTTTTTATGAAATGCTAAATTTATATATCAGAAAGAAAATAGTTATATACAATGAGACGAAAAAGACAAATTACATATGAGTTCCATAAGAGCTGGTAAAAGTGGACGTGCTGTTGTGGTGATATAAGATTGCCTCATTAAAACCTGACGCTAGAAAACCCTGTGGGACAAAACCAGCGTCAGGAAAAAGAGTACAAACCTTATACGCAGCAGCGTCAGAGCAGAAATAGTTAGGGAAAGCATGTCGATAGCTGATGTCGATCTCAAGCATAGAGAGAAGACCAACGCTGAGCCAAGGTAGCATACTGCGATTGAGGGCCATATTGCAGGCTGGCAATACGGTTAGTAATTGTGCGAGATATGATCGAGCGTAGGTGAGTTGTGTTGCGCAGAGGGTGACCATGAGAGCGTTTGTTCCTCTCTCTCCAAATATGGTATATCGAAGCTTGAAAGACAAGTCGAAGAAGCACACGGTCAATAGGTGATAGGGAGTGGAGACGCATGGATGATAGGGTTGTTGACCAGTCGGGGTTCGTACGATGAAGAAGCAAAGGTGTGACAAGGGAACTCCAAATCGTGAATGAGTAAGGACAGGCGAAGAAGAGGTGATCTCTAGTCTCATCAGGCTCTTCGCATAACCTGCAGGGTTGATGATGACCCCATGCTCTCATTCGATTACCTGTGGATAACCTATCAAGAACAGCAAGCCAAGAGATAAACGCATAATATGGAATAGATTGTGAAAACCAAATTGTAGAAAACCAGGTTTTCTTAGGATAATGGATGCGTATCTGCTGCTAAGTAGTGATCGATGAGAAGTGATTCTTATATTCATCGTTGAGGTGTCGCCAAAGAGGTGCATCCATCCCCGAGGAGAGTATCGGCCTAGGGAGATTGCATATTTTATCTTGGAGCTCGCAAAATCTGGAGACACGTGATGCTCGGATACGCCAGGAAGTGGCCGAGGCAACGTCCGAGACAATTGCTAGACGTGGGACACCTAGCTCACGAATACCTGCATCTCCTACAGTCAAAAATAAAGATCCGAAGGGAGTCCAAGGATCGAACCAAAAGGAAGTGGAGCAGCCATTGTGGACCGCGATGTGCAAGAATCAGATGGCTAGGGGACGAAGCTTGAGGAGTTTGTGCCACATCCAAGAGCCTCGGGAGGTGATCGGAGCATCCCAGAAAGTAGTCCAAGGATATATAGTTTTAGATTCTTGATTTTAGTTTTATCAACTTAATTTTAACATGAGTGTGAATATGAACGACGGTAATCAACAACAAATCTAAAATGTAGTTTTTTTTTGTCAAACCAAGGATTTCATTACTAAATAGAAAGAGTTTACACTCCATTATGGGAGTAAATGATTACACATAATAAGACAAACTTAACTAAAAGAACCGTTAACCAAATGGTAAAAACGGTAGCAAAAACACGATAGATAGAGCCAAAAGACGAATGAACCAAGACATCAAGGAACCTTCGACAATCATTAGCATTAAATCCCAAACAAAGGGAGAAAACGACTTTAGTGTAATACCATACACTTGTGTCTACGAAATTCTCTTCTACTAACGAGAGAGAATACAAATCCAAAGCCAAAGCGTCCAGGAGGAGCACCAAATGCAAGGAAATTCTTGTGCATAATTGGCTAGGGAGATGACTTCTTTCAAGGACCAAGATAGTCGGATCGCGGTTCACCTACAAAAGCCACAATACATCTACCACAAAGTAGACAACATAGCTAGTAAACGAGACTAAACTCCTAGCGTTCAAATAGACTAGACCAAAGCTAGTATAAACCTCAATACAAGGTAATTTTGGGATATTAAGAAAACCCAACGAAACTAGATTACAACTAGTAGAAACCTCAGAACAAGGTAAAATCGGAATATCAAAGAAACCCGAGAAAACTGCATATTTCCCCAACAACAAGACAAACACCATACTTTCAACCCGACAGGTGAACACTAAATAACTATCAGCATGATTACCGATCAAAGAAATAAATTTCTCAACCGCATAAACACACGAAAAAGAGGAACCATCACCCCCATCCACCATGAAAACACATGACACTCTAATACTAACAATCTTAAACTCAATAGAATCAGTAGAAAGAAGGACATGATACCGCAAGCCTATAAGCGACTGATTATGATCGACTTTAGGAATTGAAAGACAAAGGCATTTAAGCTTTAAAAGGTTGGGATAAGAAAACTCTTTACCGATAGATAGATTGGTACTTTGTGAAGCTTGGTTCACGGCACCAGAGGATGGAGAAGAGCCATCTACAAGAACCCGATGAAGAGTTTTGAGTTTTGAGTTTTGAAAATCAGGTTTGATAGCCCCTCGCTCGACATCTGTAGAATATCTCAAGGTCACTAAGGGCCCGATACATAAGATTGATCGCATATCCGAGAGAGAGAGAGAGTTCCTCAAGCACAGATATATCACTCGCCACAGACAGGTGGTATATGAAAGTTTCACATGGTGATACTCGTTGGTTATGAATGAGAATCGACCAAGACAAACTACGGATGAAATAAGAAGCCATAGTACACCTATACTCTTGCGAAAAGCACCTAAACAATCCAGATCTGAGAATAGATATGAGGAACCTGTGAAACAGCAATTCTGGTGTTCTCCAAGCATAAGGTGATTCAGTCAGAACCGGAGGTGCGTCGTCATACCGGACGAGCTTCTCCTTACGGTTGTGAATCTTCTCTTGTACTTCAACTCCATGACCTGGAGACGCCGCGAAGAAAGATTTGATGAACATAGCAAGGGTGAAAGATGGCGAGGCACCCGATACGAACCACATGACAAAGCTATCACGAGACTCACGACATGGAAGTTGCGCATCGGCGTGAAAAGTGGAGATCGAAAGACAAAAAGAACGCATAAACTATGCAAACGTGGCGGAGAAAGCTAGAAGAAGGAGAGGCTGGGCGACGCCGGCGGCTTCTGGCGCCGCCGGCGTCGGAAATCATGTCGTTTGACTTGCTTTGATAAACGTGTCAGGGAGCGGCTAAGATGTAGTTTGAATTCGAATTTAGGGATGAGAAGTTGATTTTCAGCTTTTCAAAGTTTGATTTAAACATTTTATTTAGCTATGCGCGGGTTACATTGTTCAGGTCTAACTATTTTATTGTAAGGACTAAATTATTCTTGTGCACAAAAAAAAAAGGACTAAATTATTCAAATCTAACTATTATATTCAACGTGTACTGAATATATTTTCAAGTTTGTGAAGATAACGAAGAATTTTTTTTAAAATTTATTTAATCATATCATATTTATATTTATAGATCGGATTTATAAGACAATAATTTCATAAAACCATGTATTTTTGATTTTTTCCTCTTTGTATTACAGATTATAAATTTATGTTATAGGACTCAATAATTGCAATTTGATCATCATAATATATTTTCATATATTCTAGATCACATGCTGGTTCAAAACTTTTTTTTTTATATCTACTATCTGTTAGAACAAAATCCAACAATTTAGTTATAAATATATACTAAATGACGATAACATAATTTTATACTCATAATCTTATTATATAAAACGGAATGTATTAAAATTATAACTCATCAGATGATGACATGTGTCATATTTAACTAAGATCTCAACACGTGTCAAATAAAGAAAGAAGGAAAAAAACTCATATCATCAAATATCAAACATATTTAGGAAATTTAACTTTTTCTCAAATTTATTGCGTATCATAAAATAGAAGTTCTGAAAAGTTAATATGGTAATATAAAATTATTTAAAAGGAAACAATAACTAAAATATATGACATTAAAAACATAGTAAAAATGCTAAATTATTTTTATAAACTAACTATAAAATATACTATTTTCTTTAAAAGAGAAAT
>OVAV01002828.1:0-10648 GCA_900406375.1 Iberis amara
ATATATATATATATATATATATATATATATATATTGATTACAATTATTTATATATTAATGATAAATTTTATGTAGATTAAGACCTAGGATTTAATTATAATAATTGATATGTATATATAAATCATCATATGTTATTCCTATTAAACTAAATAATTTAAATATTATTCTAAAGGGACAATGGTCTCTTTATTTACATATATATATTAACATAATATTATTTTTGCAAAGAATTTATATTATAATAAATAAAATTTCAAAATTATAATTATTATGATATCAATACTTAGTTAAAAAGCATGCAATTATTTAAATTATACATCATGTTATAACACCATACAATTTTCATATCATATGTTTTATTTCAAATATTACAATCTTTTGTATATATAAAAATCTTTAGCGGAATAATATGACAATTACTGAACTGATTCTCGCCCAACATAAGGCATGAATTGAGATAATTGTTAATTGTTGGCGTATTATTTGATTCTAATAAATCATTCTAAAGCTCTCACTGATGAATCGCTGGTTCTCTGGAGAAAGGCTTCCCGGTTCGGCCCCCTCGTCGTCAGCTTCTCCCGGCGGCCATTCTCGGCCTCCTCCCTCTTCACCTTACCCTCCTGATCCCAACTCCCTTTCCTATCTCTCCAACTTCCCTCCCCTCTCTCCTATTTCTCCCTTCTCCATCTCATCGCACTCTCCCATTGCTTAGGAAGAGCCAGAGAATGTGGTTTTAGGGCTCCATGCCCATCATGTTCCCTCTAAGATTATTGTCAAGACTACTACAGCACCGCTGGCCCCTATCTTAGCCACGACTGAGAATCCTTTCACTATCCCGTTGGGAAACCCTAAATTTCCTACTCTATTTAGCCCTATTGTCTTACCATCTAGCCAAATCTCTTCCTCCCTTGGATCTCTCAACTCATCCTCTCCTGATGTGAGTACCCCCAACCCATCTAAGCGCTCGTCTTCAGTTCTTGGCTCTCCCCCCNCCCTCCTTCTTCCTCAGCAAACCAAACTAGTAATACTTGGGCAGACAGAATTAAAAAGAATACAAGCAAAAAGCTAGAGCGACTGGCTCCTATGCCCACCCAACTGTCTGAATCAGGCAAACCAAGAATCATTATTCCAGATGAAGTATTTAAGGAAGGCGAAGACTTACTAAAAGACTTCGTGGTCTGTCGGTTCAAAGGACGCCCTCCCTCGTTCAATCTGATTCAGAGTGTTATTAACCATCTTTGGGGCAAGGGAACAAAGCTCGAAATACACCTGAACAAACTGAACAGATCAATGTTAGTCAAAATCCCCAACGAGTACATAAGATTAAAAGTTCTTGAAAAAAAATTGTGGTATGTAGGAGATTGCATGTTCACAGTCTCCAAATGGCAATCCAACTCAAATGAAGAGGAGGACCCTGAATCAATTCCAATTTGGGCTCACTTAAAGGGAATGCCGGCAGACTTAATCCATCATAAAGGGTTGAGTCTAGTGGGTGGCCTCATTGGCCATCCAAAGGAAATGGATGACTACACTAAGAACTTAGTCAGTCTGTCAGAGGCGCATGTATGTTTTGAAATTAATCTCAAAAAGCCACTGCCTTCCTCGGTTGAAGTAGAGAGAACAAACGGCCAAATCTTTACAGTTGAAGTTGAATATCCATGGACACCTCGTGTATGCTCAAATTGCAAAGAAATGGGACATGTTCTAAAGTATTGTCCTACAGCCACCCTGGTTTGGGTTCCCAAAAAGCATCAACCTATTTCATCAGATCCAGACCCACCCCCTTCTCAGTCTCATCCCCCTTTTCACCCTTCGTCCTCTCATCCTAACCCTCATTTTCATCACCCAGCACCTCCCATTCCCCCCTTTTCTAACCCCAACCTCTCTTATCCCCTTTTTTTCTCGGCTGACCAAACCACAAACATTGAGGCTCCACCTCCTTTAGGTGGACCTTCCATACTTAACTAATTTTGTACCCCCCTTCCCCTTTTTGTATCCTTATGTATTTAAAAACCTTCTTTTGGAACGTCCGTGGGCTAAATACCCCGGATAAGCATACACCCCTACGTAATTGGCTAGCTAATGAAAATCTTCTTTTTGGAGCCCTTCTAGAAACCCACATAAAAGAACCCAATTTGAACCATATTCTATCTATTATTTGTCCCTCTTGGAATTTTACTTCTAATCATATCTCGGATGATGATGGTCGTATTGTGGTTATTTGGAAACCAAGTATATCAGTTTCAGTTGTTTACCAGTCGCGGCAACTCTTAACATGTGAAATCACCATTCCAGGAGATCATAACTTCTACTTTACGGCTATCTATGCATCTAACCTAAGAGAGGATAGATCCGACCTATTGACTGAACTTATCAATCACAGTCAAGCAATTGGTTTATGCAACAAACCTTGGATTTTAGGGGGGGATTTCAACCAGATAGTGCATCCTTCAGAGCACTCCTCCCCTCAAATAGATCGCATATCTTCTTCCATGTTGGAACTAAAAGATTGCCTCCTTCAGTGTCAGCTCCTAGATATCAGATTCTATGGACCAGTGTTTACTTGGAAAAACAACCGCCCAGAAGATCCAATAGCCAAGAAACTTGATCGATTCCTGGCCAACCCACTTTGGATCCTATCTTATCCATCTAGCTCTGCACAATTCCTCCCCCCTGACTTTTCCGATCCTTCTCCTTGCACCTTATCCCTTCTCACACCAATCCCAACCTCAGGCTCAAAACCTTTTAAATTCATCAATCACCTAACCAATCACCCTCTTTTCCTGCCAAAGGTTGAAGCTATCTGGAACCGTTCTGGGAATCCACCTCCTTCAGAAGCCACGCTTTCCTCTTTGAGCTCTAAATACACTCTCCTAAAAAGAGAGATGCGAGAACTTCAGAGAACTAATTTCTCAAATATTGAACTGAGGGTTAAAGAAGCTAACAATCTACTTTCTTTTGCGCAGGTTACTTCACTCCAAAATCCCACCATGTCAAACTTTGCTTCAGAAAGGGTCCTGCAACAGAAAAGAGATGACTTAAGGAAAATAGAAGAGGCTTTATTCAAGCAGAGATCCAGAATCCAATGGCTTAAAAGTGGTGACAAAAACTCTACCTTCTTCAGCAAAATCACAAGATGCAGAAACGCTTTTAATACCATCACCTCTTTCTCTGACTCTCAAGGCTCCATAATTACTGATCCTCAAGCCATGAGTCATCTTGCCATCTCCCACTTTCAGCACATCCTTAACCCCCCTCTGTCGGCCACCACTGTTTGTCCTCTGCATTGGCTACGATCCTTAATCAACTTCTCTATTCCAGATGCCTATCGTCAATCCATGTCCACTAGTCCTACTGTAGAGGAGATAAAAAGCAGCATCTGGTCCCTTAACTCGAACAAAGCCCCTAGGCCAGATGGGCTTACCTCTGCGTTTTACAAGGCAACTTGGTCCATTCTTGGACAGGAAGTCATTGCCAGCATATCTCACTTCTTCATGACATCCTTTCTCCCTCAATCAGTTAACGTGACCATCTTAACCCTGGTACCAAAAAAACAAGGCGCTTCATTAGTATCTGACTACAGACCAATTTCATGTTGCAACACCATATATAAGGCCATATCAAAGATACTAGTTTCAAGGCTAAAACCAGTTCTTCCTCTATTCATTCTACCTAATCAGTCTGCGTTTGTCCGAGGGAGATTGCTAATTGAAAACACCCTACTAGCAACAGAGATTGTAAACGGGTACCACAAGGAAAAAGGCAAACCTAGGGTTACTATTAAAGTTGATATCTCTAAAGCGTTTGATACTGTAAGTTGGGATTTCCTTTTAACATGTCTCAGAGGAGTTAACATACCGGAGAAGTATATAAGATGGGTGAGGGTTTGTGTCTGCACTCCCTCTTATTCTGTTGCCTATAATGGGAACATTCACGGCTACTTCAAAGATGGTAGAGGTGTTAGACAGGCTGACCCCCTCTCCCCTTATCTTTTTGTCATAGCCATGAATGTTCTATCCAACATGTTGAATAAACGGGCAAAAGATGGGTTATTCAACTATCATCAGTACTGTAATACTCTGAAGCTCACTCATCTATGTTTCGCAGACGATTTACTAATATTCCCGGAGGGGACAGTGGAATCGGTTCTAGGTGTAATGGCCATCCTAAAACAGTTTGAAAGAATGTCATGCTTAGCCATCAATATCCAAAAAACAAATTTCTACACAGCAAGAATATCAGAAGAAGACAAGTGTCGTATTGCAGCAACCACAGGTATAAATCCAGGAAACTTACCCATTAGATACTTGGGGCTCCCATTGACTTCAAAGAAGTTATCTGTTCTTGACTGTGCTCCTCTTCTCCAATCTGTCAAGCAAAGATTCAACAATTGGTCAGTTAAGCTCATTTCATTTGCTGGGAGGTTGCAACTACTAAACTCTGTCATAGCAGGAATTACCTTTTTCTGGACATCTGCTTTTGTCCTACCAAAGCAGTGCATCAAGGATATAGAATCCATGTCTGGCAACTTCCTATGGCAAGGGAATCTGAATCAACGTCATAGTGATAAAGTCTCTTGGGATACAGTCACGCAAAGGAAAGAGTATGGTGGTTTGGGAATAAGGAATTTGCTATTTTGGAATAAGGCTGCTACCATCAAGCTCTCATGGTATCTCTTCTTTAAAAGAGACACCCTTTGGGCTTCATGGTTCATTCAAAAAACTCTTGAAGGAAACCTCCACAAATTCTGGACTATCAAACAAAATCAAAAACACACGTGGGTCACTAACAAAATTATAAAGACCAAAGATCTACTCTAAAATTGGATACGATGCAAAATAGGTAATGGGAACTCCACTTTCTTTTGGTCTGATCATTGGTGTGACTTAGGCAGGATCTCAAGCTTCCTTGCACCAGAAGGGCCGACGCAATCCGGAATCAGCTCTAATGCTGTCATCTCTGATCTTCGGAGTGAAGGGGAGTGGCGTCTCCCTCCTGCTCGATCAGAGAACCAGCTCCAAGTACAGTTGAAGTTGATGCAACTAACCCTCTCGGACAATGAGGACTCCTATGAATGGATCCTGCAATCGAATGGAAACAAACAAGTCAAGGTGGGGCAGATCTATAAAGCACTTCAGGAGTCAAGAACTGAAGTTCCATGGTACAAAGCGGTATGGAAATCACAAGGGATCCCTAAACACAACTTCACTACTTGGATCATGCTCCTGAACAGAGCCCCAACAAAAGACCGCCTGATTAGCTGGGGACTGCAGGTACCTCCATTATGCTTACTTTGTAACTCTGCCCCTGAATCTCGAGATCATCTATACTTTTCATGTCCGCTATCTCAATCATTATGGTCTCGGATTGCCTCAAATCTCTCCGTACCGCTGGTCTTTACTTGGGATGCGGTACTAGATGTTGTTATCTCCTGCACCAGAAGCAAGCATCGTCGCATCATTCTCAGGCTTGCATGGAAATGTCTGATCTACACCATATGGCGTGAAAGAAACAATCGACTCCACCGTAACACCTTCCTGGACCACGCTTCTCTGTTCAACCAGATTGACCTCTGCATAAGAAACAAATGCTCAAGTATCAGAATTGACAGAGAGGAATCGGGATCCCTCTTACTACAACAATGGTTTCTAGCAACAAACCCATCCCTGCGTAGTGCTTCAAACTAAACGAGATGAAGATTTGTTTGTCAAGAGGAAGCTGATGTGTGCAATTTGTCTCGATGCTTGATGGAAGATGATACTAGAAGAAGATGAAGAGCCAAGGTGTTGCGTTAAGTCTCACCAGCAAAATCAATGTCACCGTCTGGGAATTATCGAAGTTAGATATTATGGGTTCATTTGGGTTGTTTACTAGGTGGGCTTCGGAAGA
This sequence comes from Iberis amara, assembly GCA_900406375.1. Lineage (NCBI taxonomy): Eukaryota > Viridiplantae > Streptophyta > Magnoliopsida > Brassicales > Brassicaceae > Iberis > Iberis amara. Next base: position 5,890 of record OVAV01002828.1, read on the forward strand.
TTATTATTAATCTTAAATATTGGGTTGTGCCTTATAACTAGCTGGGCTTTGTAAAAACTTTTTCTTTTTTCTGCATTTTAATTGAATATCCATTTCAAGAAAAATAAAATAAATAAATCATTCTGATTCCGGCTAGGATTAAGCTAGTAAATCATTTTTTGTTTAGACATTAGTTAACTTTACGAGTACCGTGACGTGATTAATCATGATGTAGCTAGTTCTAGTGTTTTATTGTCGGGAATTATCAGCATAATCATAAGAACACATAAAATTGGTTCCTTCTCATATTAATTCTTTTTATAGTTTTATCAAAAGAATATGTTTTTTTAAGCTGTATTCTTAATGACTATAATATTCATTTATTGGTTGCCTACCAAATTTTTTTTCATTTATTGGCTAAAGATTACTAGATTATGTTTTGGTTATAAGATCTGATTTAAGAAAATCTACGGACTGACTGTAACTTTATCGACTATAACAAGTGTAAAAGTCATTTACTTGAATGATTTAGCTACACGTGGCTAGTGTTATCTAGGCTTATAGATGTTACTTTTGGTGTGATTTAACTTTACATGAAAAACTATTGATTTGGAACTTGATTAGCTGTGATGTTCCTTCTTATATGTAACATCAAAACTTAAAAGGAGTTATCAGATAATCATTTTGTGTTATCTATTTTGAAAATAATAAATATGGCCCATAAGTTAATTCCCTTTGGTCGTTTGCAAATCTTATACAACAATACAAAACTCGAGTCTAGACTAATACAAATCAATCAACTACAAAACTCATGTCGATTTAGTATTATTTCATTCATTTCATTATAATCAATGTTTAAGTAAGCTTTAATGGTTGTGTTCTAGTATTATTTCATTCATTCATTTCATTATATTCATTTAGTATTATTGTTGGTGAAGCTCATAAACTAAATCCTAGAATAGAAAAATGTATGAGACTAGACGTTGCACGCATAATGGTTGTGCTCAATCTCGACAGTGTTTTAATTGATGGCGAAGACACCCTAGTTTTGGTCTCATATCCATGGCTTCCTCCTAAATGCACTATCTGCAAGACTTGGAGACATAACCATCAAGATTGCAAGAAGAAATCAAATGCAGCTGACACTGTTGCTTCTTCAACGTCGCAACAGTATATGGCTCATTCAACCATTTTTATCCCTACCGACTCTCTCCCTTCCACTTTACTTACACTCCCTATCTTGGATACTAATACGAACTTAATTACCGATGTAGGTTTGGTAATTCTGGCGGCTACAACTATTAATGCAACTAATATGAGCAATCCACCTCATCCTGATCTGACAGGAGCCTCACTCGCTAAAATCCCCTTAAACGAACCTGCTTTTGACGTGGTTAAGGGCTCTGTAGATTCTGCAAGGGACACAGTCGCTCCTGCTACACAAGTCTCGACTCCTGCAAATACTTTGGTAATAGATGAACATCATCAAGAACAAGACTGGTCCCAGGTTGTAAAAACAAGACGTGCGTCTTCACTATCTCCGTCAAAGCTCAACGCGACCAAGACAACTTCGATAGGCGCGTCTCCCTCTCGTTTTTCCATCCTATCGGGTGATCAAGATATTGATGATGATAAGGAGGAAGGGAAAATATCCGACTCTGAGACCAAGTCAAATACAGAGGCCCTAGCGGCGTCACGTTATAGCACACGTGCAAAGCCAAAGGCGTAAGACCAACCTCCCCTTACTCGGAAAACCATCAAAACTGTAACGCAAAAAAAAAAAAATAATGTCTCCTCGCGGAAGCAATAGATGATATGTTGCTATTTGCNTGGAATACTCGGGGCTTTAACTAGCCCCGAAAACATGACATAGTCAAGCAGTGGATTCATTCCTCGCATCAACAATTTGGGTGTCTTCTCGAGACTCTGGTACATCCTAATAATTTCTCTTTTATTGTCCAAGCCACTGTTGGAGTGTTTTATACAATTATGCTGCCCATCGCTTAGGCCCTATTTGGGTTTGCTGGAAACAAAGAGTTATCATTACTCCTATTCTAATCACCTCCCAAGTCATGACTGTCCTTGTCACTTTGGATACCATAGATATTATTCTCATTTTCTGTGTTTATGTTTCAAATTTTCAGGTAGACCGTGTTAGGCTATGGATTGATCTATGTAAAAGCAGATGTCTCTCCAGGGTGAGGGAAGTGCCATAGCTTATTATGGGTGATTTTAATGAGATCCTTGCCACTTCTGACCACTCATAGAGGACAGCGCACTCGCCAATTGGAAATGCATCAGTTCCAAGACTTTATTCATAATTGTGATCTGGTGGATCTTGATTACATAGGCCCTCGTTATACATGGTGGAATCACCAGCTTGCAAACCCAATCGGGAAAAAGCTTGATCGAGCTTTGATCAATGCCTCTTGGTCCACCTCATTTTCGCGCTCTTATGTTATTTTCGAAGCCAATGGAATCTCTGATCACGCCCGCTGCGTTATTCACTTCCCTTCCCCAACCTTCTCAGCTCTTTTAATAACTTTTTGATTGATAATCCCTCTATTCTTCCTGTTATTAGGTCACACTGGATTGCTAGTCCGCCACTATAGCACTCACGTGTCGCGTTACGATTGCTCCATACTCAACTCAAGTCATTGAAGCAGCATATTCGGCAGGTTAATTCCTCTGAATATGGTGACTTAACCGCACGTACCCGGGATGCTTTACAGCATCTGCTCTCATGTCAGACTCAGGTTCTTTCTGACCCCACCAGCGAAACTCTAGCCGCGGAGGCTGAAGCAGCGAAGATTTGGAACTCGTTGGCAACCGCAGAGGAGAGCGTGTATCAACAAAATCGTGAGGAGAGCGTGTATCAACAAAATCGCGAATCACTTGGCTTCGCAATGGTGATTAGAACACATGTTTCTTCCACAAAGTTGCAACATCTCGGGCTTCTCGCAATACCATAAAGCGTCTTGTTCTCCCTTCGAGTGCCACTATCACCAATCTCTCCTCCCTCAAAGACATTGTAGTTGAGCATTTCAAGTTCTTTCTTCAAACAATGGATGATATTGTTCCTATCCCTCACCTTTCGGAGGTGCTGACTTATCATCTCCCTCCTACTTCGGCTTCAACCCTCACTAGCCCAATTACAGCCTCTAAGATCCACGCCACTTTGTTCTCTATACCATCCAATAAAGTCTTGGGGCCAGACGGTTATACCTCAGAGTTTTTCAAAGCCGCTTGGCCTATCATTGGCGATGACTTCGTAAAAGCGGTGCAGTCTTTCTTTATCTTTTGTTTTCTACCTTGCGACATTAACTCCATGCTAATCACTCTTATTCCGAAAGGTGATGATCCACATACTATTAAAGACTACTGGCCTATCTCCTCATGTAATATCATCTACAAGGTGATATAAAAAATTATGGCAAACTGGCTTAAGCTTTATCTCCCAGGCTTTATCGAGCCCAATTAAAGTGCATTTGTAAAAGGTCGGTTACTCCTGGAAAATGCTATGCTCGCCACAGAGGTTGTCAAGGACTACCATAAGCCAACAATATCCCCTCGGTGTACCCTTAGGCTAGATATTTCAAAAGCTTTTGACACGATCGATTGGAATTTTATTATCTCTGTTTTGCAGGTTATGGAGTTTCCTGAGCGCTTCATACATCGGATTTACCTCGGATGTTCTACGAGATAACTCGATTGACATATTTGTTCTAATGTGTAGCTATCTACTACCTAGCAGAACATAATAATTTTTATGTTTAAAGCAATAGAGTTAAGATAAGTAAAATATACGAACATGTCGAGGGTTAAAATTGATGATAGGTACTGAAATTATGGATACAACCAATCTAGTATATCTCTCTCAATAGATTATGTTTAAGTGTTTTTGGTCCCCCAAGAAGAAGATGAAAGTAAGAAGATGATGAAAAAAGAAATGAAGATAGGAGATAGGAACAGTGTCACGAGGAACACTTTGGATCTTCTCGGAACATATTTTGTCTATGTCTCCTTGTCTTGTCTCACTAGCACGTGAGCTAAGAGTTTCTTCCTCATCGTTTACCAATTATATTACTCTTATTTTTATTAGTTTGTGTGTCGATATTCAAGCGGTTAATCCTCATGAAGCTTCCGTTTTGCTGCCTAATTTTACTCTATTTGTATTTTTGTCGGATATAATTCGGTATGGCTTTACGAGATCCGTAGGCAATGTTCCGGACATCTTGATTTTGAATTTGTCTCCACTATTGTGCGGTTTTAAATCGACGAGAAATATATTTTTGTTCTCCTTGTAAATGGCTGTGAAATGTATATTTAGTTTTTCAAACAAATCACAATGTTTATAGATGAAATCAATTTAAAAAATTTATCAAGCCAATCAATACAAATATCATCTCATAAAACAGTAGTGTCAATTCAATTTTTGTTTTGGTTATGGATCTTTTAAGTTTTTGATTTTATTTTTGTGACTAAATTGTTAAACGTAACCTACTATATATATTTTCATAATAATTTTTAGAAACTATTCCGTTTGTTCCTTAATAATTGATTTTTTTAAGAATTTTTTCACTAACCAAAAAAGTAATGATTGTTTAAATTTCAACTAGTACTTGACCCGCACTATGGGCAGAGAAATATTTTTTTATATTTTACTTTTGATATTTTATTTTTATTTTTCTGTTAATGATATATATATATGTTATTATATTATAATCTTAAGAAACTTATATATATATATATATATATATATCCTACCAAAAAATAATTA
>OVAV01002829.1:0-10648 GCA_900406375.1 Iberis amara
TAATATCATATGTTATATTATAATAAAGAATTAATTTTTAAATGGTAATACAAATTCTAAAAAATGAATACTTTCTTAAGTTGTTTTGTGTTCGTAGAAAAGAAACGAGTTTTTTATTAGAAATTTAGTGTTTTTTATGTTAACGTCGTTAAACTTCAGCAAAACAATTTTTTAATTAAAAAAGATGAAAATGTAAATTAGTCAAAACTACGTCGTTTTGGAAAAAAATAGACGCCTAGGCAGCATCCAGATGCATTATACGGCGCCTTGATGTCCGATTTTTTTAAAACCGCATAAATAGCCGCACATAGTAAAATCGCTATATTTATCGATCATCTAATGTCTAAACACCACCTAGACCGGCGCCCATAGCGTATTTTAGAACACTGCTTTTTACACATAATTGAAATTTTTTTTTTGTCAACAATATTGTTATATTAAATCAAAGTGAGAAAACCCATAAAAGTACATACACTCCCACATGGAAAAATTTACAATACACATAATTGAAATAAAAATTATAATTGTTACATAGTAAAATAACTGAAAAAACATATCTCTCCGCATACCATTTTGGGGGTTTGGAAATAAAATTAATTCCGAGTTTTAAGGCACCAAAAGATTCATTCAAGTAACACATAGAGATCCGTGGATACAAATACTACTAAACCATTGTAACAAAGACAACAAACTCACTAGACAACATTAAAAAGAAAAATGACAAGAAACATAAAAACATAATGAAAACAACAAACTTCAAAAGCCCTGATTTTTTTATAATTTTATTTAAAAGGGTGAATTATACTTAAAATTACTTCTTCTCATTCATAAGCTCTTCAATAAGTTCAGCAGCTTGTTCAACTGTTGCAATCTTTTGAGCTCTCTCTTCTGCCATTTGAATATCAAACTCTTCCTCTAAAGCCATCACTATCTCAACCTACAAAATACTCAATTACTCACTCGTACAACTCTAGAAGTAGATTTGGCCCGCCTCGCAACGTGTTCAAATTTTTTGACCCACGATGGGTTGANTTAATAGGATGTCTAAGTCCGCACCCGCGAATTTTGCGATTTAGCGGGGTCAGCCCGCAGACACTTTATTTATACTTAAATTATATAAAAATAAAAATAAAAATGTATAAATTTTAAATTTGGTAACTTAATTTAGCGAAAATAATATAAAAATATATTTTTTATAAGTATTTTAATTTTATACACTAAAATTTTATGTTTTATTACATATTTTATAGATTATAATTTATTAAACACATAAAATTATTTAAAATTTAATTACTTTCTATTTAAATTTATAGTCCGCGGACCGACCCGCCAATCCGCGGACAAAAACCCGTTAAACATGCGGTCCGTGATGGGTCAAGCCGCGAGACCCACCTTTAAATGGACATAATTTTTTTGTCCAAGCCCGCCCCATGGCAGTCCGGGTTGGGCTTAGCCCGCGGGTTTTAGCCCGTTTTGATACCTCTATCTAGAAGTTAGAGAGAGAGAGAGAGAGATTGATAAGTACTGTGTCGAGAGAATCTGCTCCAAGTTCACCAAATTTGGTTTCTGCAACGACTACATGATCTGGTTTGAGTGAAAGTTGCTCTTTTACTATCTTAGACACTTTCTCTACTGTCTCTGGCTTGGCCTAATAAACCAAATAGAAAACTAAATCACTTCTTTAGAACCNGTTCTTTAGAACCTATATAAATAAATGGAGTTGTGGTATATACAATTTAGAAGAAACATACCGCGCAAGAAACTGAGAGGCGAGTGGGGATTGAACGACGTAGATTGAAAGAGAGATTAGTCTTTCCATTGTTGGAAATCAAAGCTGGCTTTTGGAAACTAATCTTCGTTGTTTTAGCCTGTTTTTCAACAATATCAAACATTTTCAATTCAAATCAATGAGGATAGTGTTTTCTAAGTTTCATAAGCAAAAAGTAAAATCAAAGCCGGTTTTTCGAAGCTAATCTTCGTTGTTTTTAGCCTGTTGTTCAACAATATCAAACATTTTCAATTCAAATCAATGAGGATTATTACTCATGACTAGTGTTTTCTAAGTTTCATAACCAAAAAAGTAAATCAAAGCTGGTTTTTCGAAGCTAATCTTAGTTGTTTTAGCCTGTTGTTCAACAATATCAAACATTTTTCAATTCAAATCAATGAAGATCATTACTCATGACTAGTATTTTCTAAGTTTCATAACCAAAAAGTAAAATCAAAGGCGGTTTTTAGAAGCTAATCTTTGTTGTTTAATCCTGTTGTTCAACAATATCAAACATTTTTCAATTCAAATCAATGAAGATCATTACTCATGATTAGTGTTTTCTAAGTTTCATAACCGAAAAAGTAAATCAAAGCCGGTTTTTCGAAGCTAATTTTCGTTGTTTTATCCTGTTTTTCAACAATATCAAACATTTTTCAATTCAAATCAATGAGGATCATTTACTCATGATTAGTGTTTTCTTAGTTTCATAACCAAAAAGTAAAATCAAAGCCGATTTTTCGAATCTAATAGCCTGTTTTTCAACAATATCAAACATTTTCAATTCAAAATCACTAGCAACAGCAAACCAATGAAGATCATTATTCATGACTAGTGTTCTATAAGTTTCATAACCAAAAAGTAAATCAAAGCTGGTTTTTGGAAGCTAATCTTCGTTGTTTTTAGCCTGTTGTTCAACAAATATCAAACATTTTCAATTCAAATCACTAGTAACAGAAACCAATGAAGATCATTATTCATGATTAGTGTTCTATAAGTTTCATAACCAAAAAGTAAATCAAAGCGAAGCTAATTTTCGTTGTTTTAGCATTTTGTTCAACAATACCAAAGAATCATAGCTCGAAAACTGTGATTCGAATGATTACAGATCGAAAATTACAGTTTCTGAAACGTAACAGATTACAAATCAAGTTTGAAATAATCACACACACGAAAATTAAAAACTCCTCCACAGAGTCTTGGGGGATCCAAACGCGAGATTCAAACATAATTAACATGCGTTGAAAGTTCGAAAACAACAAATATCAGAATCGGAAGCAAATGATATAAAATCGTAAGATCAGAGCTATTCGGAGAAACAGAGTGCCGATTGGAAGAAGAAGAAAAGGAGATTACCAGAGAAGTAGCTTGCATGATGAGAGAAGAGCTGAAAGTGGTCGCCATTGTCGATATTCACGAGAGAGAGATTGAGAGAGAGATGGCGGAGTGTACAAAGAGCGTGATGTCCCGAAGTAGCTGGTTCAATTTATAAGCTTGTTGCAGCTGAAACGACGTCGTTTGTATAATACCATGGGCTTTACTGGGCCTCCGCCTCTTAAACTTTCCAACTTTAGTCTCGGTCATATCGTCAAATAACTTATTTTATTTTTAGATCAAATTCTATTAAAAAAAAATTGCACAAAACCAAATTCAATTCTTAGTGGTCAAATTAAATTTAGTCTTAGAGAATAAAATAATAAACATGGCAATCATTAAACCATTTTGTAATATGCACATTTTATTCAGCCTATAGAAAAACATCACGCGTGCCAATCGATTAAGCTAAATATTTAATTAATTTGAGATATTAATTCATAAAAATATTAACTAAAAATATAAATTTGAAACTGGAAAATTATAGAGAAATTCCTTGAAATACCATCAAAAGAAGTTCAAATTTCAAAAATACAACACTCCCAAAAGTTCCAAAAATACCACACTCTCAAATGTTCCAAAAATACCACAAACATAAAAAGTGAATTTTAAAGGTTTAGAATTTAAAATTTTGGGTTTGGGTTCACTAAATAGTCTTTAGGATTTAGTTTTGAAGGGGTAAGGTTTGATTTTGGTGTTTTAGGTTTTAAATTTGAACTTTTAAAGCTATTTCAATTTTGTGGTATTTTTTGAACAAAAACATTTTTGTGGTATTTTTGGAAANTGGTATTTTTTGGATTAAATCTAGTTTTTTGTGGTATTTTTTAGAATTTCCCAAAATTATATTTCTTTATCTTCTATATTAATTTATAAAGTCTATATATATATATATATATAATTTAAAAATTATGCTTTTTTAATTTAGAAATTATTAATTTATAGTGAGACTAACTGAATCAAAAACCAAAATTTGGAACCAAGTATTAATCTATAGAAGTTATACTCTATTCTACATCTCAAATTGTAAATTTCATTGCTTATAATTGAGTTTTTTAGTGTACCATGAACCAAAACATACCGGCCAAATTCAAATCTATGGACCACAACCATTCAAATTCAATAGTCATAACTCATAACACATTTACCATAAATACACATCTCAAAATTTAGTAGCGTTTTTCAAAATGGTCAAAATTGAACCAAACTGTTACCAATACCTTACCAAACAGATCCTAATAAGAAAGAGACAAGTCAAGTTCCTAACAAACAACAACAAACTTCACGAGCCATTGTAATAATCGTTACAACGAAACAAAGACTAAAACTTATACATAAAAGAACACCACACACGTCTCTAAAAATGTAAGAAGCTTCTTCTTCTTCATCATCCACGAATATTAATAATAAACAGTAACACAAATTTATAAATTTACACAAAAATATATAAGTTTGAAAGAACCAAAACAAACTTTACATCACCTGTAAGTGAGTGACCTTCAAGACTTACTATGATCACTATGATCATGAATGCTTCTCTCAGTTGGAGAACCAGGAACAAAAGGAACAAAACCGCGACCACCGAACACAGGACGCATGAAGGAATCATCAAACTGTCTCCAGTAGTAATGGACAGTGCGTGTAGGACGCATAAGGAAACCGCGAAGGCTATCTGGTCGTGGCACGTCATGATGGCTACTAGAGAATTCGACGAATGAATCTTGTTGTTCGCCATCTAAAAGCGGAATATGGATTGATTTCGGAGTGTTATCGTCAGATAACATACTGGATGTCGCTTTGTGATGTGGCATTAGATGTCTTATAAGCGGTTTGGTCAACATACCGAACACCTGATACCCGAAAACTATGTCAATTATCCGGAAAATAGCGACAGGGGAAAAAATGGATTTTAGTATAATCTTACCATGGTGCTAAAAAGACAAACTGTTATAGTACTTGTAATCATGATTGCATTTCCGCGTAATTCGGTGTGTCCTGATCTTGTAAACTGGATCGGATCAAACAGAGAAACTAATAAGTTTAAAGATCTATTAGATATTCACCAATCATCATTTCAATAAGCTTTCAATTTACCTTATTGTAAGCAAGAGCCATAGATACAGCACCTCTCATTAGACCAGCCCACCAAATCACAACCTATAAGTAAGACAAAGGCAATGAATAGATATAAATACGCATTCGACATTCCGAAGAAAAAACTGAATCCAATGGAATATAAGTAGATTGTATGTACTTGCTGCTTGATATCGATTTTCTCGCTTTGATTTTTCTTAGATAAGTTTGATAAGAAAGAAAGAGGAAACACAAAAGCTGCTCTTCCAAGCATGACTAATCCCATTAAAATTGAGCTCACTGCAACCGATGTCCCAGGGCTGTTCAAAACCAAACAATGGAAACATTCAGAGAACAAATGTATAGCGAAGGAAGAAGGTAACATGAAAAGAAAAGATTAACAGTACCTGTCACTCACGAATCTCCACTTCTCGATGTCCAATGCATCCATTCCAACGTAAAGAAAAATAAAAGTCTCGGCTACAAACGACAAAGTAGCAAAGGTATGCCTGCATCATTGTAAGTACATAGAGAGTGAGTATTGAGGATGGAAAACGTTTGTCTTCAAGCAAAAGAAGAAAAAACTGGATATTGTATTACTTGGTAGTTATTCTTGAGCTCTCGGTTACGTTGTGCCAGGTGTAATGGGACATCACAATCCCACAGAAGAATACAGTAAGAATACCACTCAATGTGAATAGCTGCAAACCCAAACAAAATAATATAGACAAAAGGGTTCTCCAGATAAAACTGAATGTTTCCATGCCTAAATATTTATGAGAAAATGGTAAAAGTCTTGACCAATTCTAACCTCAGCAAGCATGTATGAAAGATATGCCATAAGCATCATGAGAGCAACCTCTCGATCAGTTGAATGCCTGAGATATCAAGTTTAGATCACATCACAGACAAGCTTATAAATAGTAACATATGAAGCCAAAGTCAATCACATACCTTCCAAAATAAAGCTTTTTGATGACATAAGCACTTATCAGACCAGTCTGCAAGATGAATAACAAATTGTATTTGTAGATGGTGTTACTGTTAACAGAAGAGTGTGCAATATCCAGAAGAAAGCGCAATAGAGAAAATAAACTGGACTTACTGCTACACCAAGCAAGGTGCTCATGAGAAACAGATACAAGAAATTTCCAAGAAAATGAAAAGCTGCTTCATGGTTAAGGTGGGTGAGGTCAAAGCTCTGAATTGCATTGAAGAGCACAACTGATGTGGCATCATTCACAACGCCCTCTCCAAACACAAGACTGTAAAGCAAAGGTGTTTCATCTTGATTGAGAACCTGCGATACCATAGAAACAAGAGTATGTATTACTTACAGTTCGATTCTGGGTCTGTAAGTACTTCGGCTACTTAGAGAAACACATTACCTGCAGTGTACATACAGAGTCGGTCGCAGCAAATATGGCGCCAATTGCTGAGAAAAAGAATCAAGTGTTCTAGATCAAAAACCGAGAAATCAAAGCAATAGGAACAAGAGGATAGTTGATGCATTACCAAGAAAATCACCCAAGTCAAAGGTCCCAATGTCTAATTTCTTAAAGAACTGAATTGCACCTGTTACAATCACCACAAGAATATCAATATTTCACAGTTACTAATCTGATATAAGCTTTCAACGGATTGAATTACGAGGAGTGAAAAGTAAGGTACCTAGAGATATTACAGTGCACGAAATTACAGTTCCAATGGCTCCAAAAAGCATAATAGTCACAAAATTGCGGAAAAATTGCTTCTTTTTAACTTGAAACCTAAAGACAACGACAGTAAAATTAATGGTCAGAGAAAGAGCTGAAAAACAGTGCCAACAAAAAAGAAGCTGAATCTTTTCTGCATTTACGACAAGGACATAGCAGGACCACCTATAATTACAGGTAGATAATTCAAATTAAAATTGACCCAGCAACATTATATCCTCGTCCTATTTGATAGTCACAATCACAAATACTTCCAAAGCTGATATATGAAAGCATATTCATAGAATCAGCAATAATGCATATTTTTTGAACTACTTAATAAAGTAACGTCATTCAATAAGATTTCTGATGAATGATGACTAACACATACTTTTTTCTTTGTTGCTCTAATATGCATTTTCCCTTTACAACCAAACCAAACCCATTAAATGGAGAACTAAGACCACAAACATGCAACTATCATCAAAGAGAGGAAGCAAATGATCAATCTAAGTGTAGAAACATACCCTGCGTTGAATATAATGGGTGGCAAAAGATATATGAAGAAAAGATCTTCACTGAAGACCAATAGATGTGAGTTCTTCCCTCTAGTAATCAGCAAAATGACAACTCCAGTGCAAAGCCCCTGCAACCAAATTGCTTATCAATGAGTCATCATACATTAACATCTTTAGCTAACATTCTGAACCCCAGAGTACAAGTGAACTTACAATCAATAAAGCGGTGATGGATTCATTCATCCATCGATTCTCCTCCAAAAGATGCCCAAGTACAATACAAGCACATAGAAGTGCAACAAAGAGATTCAATGAAACCACAGATGCATGATCAGATGTAGACAAAGACAACATATTAGATGTTAAAGAGCTGAAATAAGAAGCCAACATTGTCATCTCCTTGAACCGTTTTCCTCTCTTTTTTTCCGATTCGATTGTTTAAACTATTTAAGATGATGAACAACACTTGCAAATTAATTATCTCTTCATCTTTCTGGACCTTCCATTTCAACAACTTCTGTATATCACACACCAAACAAAATCTCAGAATCTGGAAAAAAAGAAGAAAGATAAACAAAACTGCTTAAGTATCTACAAATGAAACCAAATCTGAATGATAACATCATACACACATTTCTCTTTTCTAATATACCTATTAGATCATGCAAATCAACCACAATCTCAACCAAATCAAACAAAAACTACACAGAATCTTGAATCTCCACTTACAAAATGATATTATCACTTCACGAAACGAATTTTCTTTGATTTTGAAGCTGCGAAAACGAAATTCGAGACAGAGGATGATCAATTTCGGAAGCTAAAACCCTCGATTCCGCTAAATGTTGATATAAAAACCAAACGGAGACGAGGTTGGGGAAATATGAGAGGAATTTCGAACAGGGAAGCTAAAAGGATTTTTGATTTCTCCGGGAGAGAAACGAGAGGAGCAAATTTCACGGCGACTGAGAAAACTAAAACGGAAAAAAAAAGGAAATGACTGGAAATAGAAATATACACGTGTACGGTCGTACCGTAGAGACTGGAGTGAGAGAGAAGACGAAGAGGATTCGTAACGTAATGGTAATTTTTATAGCCATTTCTTTAGATTACTAGATCACTCTATTACATTTTTTCCTCTTTTTTCACTTTACATTTTTTTATAGCTTTTTATTATTTTATTTTTTTTGTCACCAAATACATTAAAAAAAAAAAAATTAATGAATTAGAAAACGATGGAATCATCCACATGGGGTAGTCCATATCCGACAAAGTTAAAACAACGATTACGTTTTCGCAGAGCCGGTCCTGAGATTTTATAGGCCGCAAGAAAAATTGAAAAACTTGGACCGATCCTTAAAATAAAATTTTGAAAATGGGCCGGTTCTTAAAGTAAATTTTGAAAATATAAAATGGGCCGCAAGTTCGTGCTTGCTCTGCTTGGCCTCAGGACCGGCCCTGCGTTTTCGGGCCTTGTGAACTAGAAAATCGGCATGTGTATTTAAACTTCGCATGCAGTGCTTAAACTTTACTTCCAGATATAAGCTTCGATAATTCTCAATATATGTCAACTCTGAGCTGAACGCCGGCCAGTCCGAAGGACTCACAAACATAGCAATAAGTTCTTCTTAATCGGTATAAAAAGTATCGCATAATCGATTCAATTTTTGCATACTTTGTATAGCTTATAATAGGCTTAAGAGTTCCACATGAAAAGCAGATCTCCCCTGATACATGCCTCTGGATTCCATCATTGTAACTGTGTCCCAATGATGTTTATAGCTTTTTATGATAAATTATAATGAACCAATTTCATAACTCAGATTCAATAAAATAAATAAAAAATTGCATTCGTTTGGAATAATAAATGTCTTAATAGTCATCTTCTCTACAATTTTTTTTAACTTTTTGTAATTTTTTCTCGTAATTACATTTAACTAAACTAAATATTCAATTATTATATTTTATCGCAATTAGAACGAAAAATTGTGTTTTATAATCAACTTCAACATGTGATTTTTTTGGTGAAATCGAATTTCAATAAAAAAAAATATTGAACTTGACATTTAAACAGTTGAACATAATTATTTCTTCAACTCAAATTTATTAAAAATAATATTTTACATCTAAAAATTCTAATTCAAACTCTTGTATAGATGAAAAACTAACATTTATAATAATTATTAAACCATTTACTCTTCTTCTACCACTCTACTAAATACTACATTTTTACATTAGTATATACAATTTGTAAATTAATTTATATATTGCTATTTAATATTTTTAGTGGGAAATTTAAGATTTTTAATATACTATCAAAGAATAGAGTTAGTGCAAACATATATTTTCACATAAATAGTTTTTTATTTATGTGGTGCATATAATATAATAATTTATTTCCATTAAAGTTTTTAAATTATATCCCAATAGGTTTTATTAGTGTGATACTGCGATGTGAAAAACTGTTATACACTGGAAAATGAAACATTTTTTACAATGCTATATAAAATTTATGGATTAATTTATTATTTTTTAGTGTGATTAAATCATAATACCAAATTTATAACCAGTCTCTAGAATTTAAGATAAGGTGAATATTTAAAATAAAACTTAAATAAATAACTATAAATTATAGTTTAATCATTTGATTAAATTTTGTTGTTAAATTAATTTATCAGTTGATAATTGGAATTTTGAGCTACAATTTTTTTTTTTCCCTAATAGTTTATGTGTTAGAGTGACCTCGTGGTAGACAAATAATCTCCTGACAAACGATGACAATATTGAAAGAAATGTATTTTTTTTTTTCTCTAACGATTATGACTATTTATTTTCTATTATTCTCCAGATTTAGCACTTGGCAGACAAGTTGATAAGTCATAGGGATTATCTATTGGGGACCAAAAAAATATTGTTGTCTTTTCCTTTGTTTTTTTGTGGCTGCGAATTATCATTCAAAAAAATGTTTTTCATATTTTCTATGCCTATTTAAAAAAAAAAATTAAATATCTCACTACCCCAATTTCAAATATTCAAAAATTATAAATTCTTAAAACTAAAGTTTGAAACCTGAATCTACCTGCGTACTGATTTTCAAAACCAAATTTCAAGACATAACATGTCAGTACGTAGGTAGATGTTGGTTTTAAACTTTAGTTTTGGAGGTTTATAAATTTCAAAAATTTTAAATAAAAATAATAAGATATTTAACTTTTAAAATAAAA
>OVAV01002830.1:0-10645 GCA_900406375.1 Iberis amara
TATATATATATATATCATATTTTGAATTTAATTAAACTACATATTTCTGAATATTTTTCTAAACGTAATGGGTAATAAATTATGTAGTTGCAAATATATTAATTTGTCATTTTCATAATTAATTATTTGGCTGACCAAAATTCACATAATAAATAATATATATATATATATATATAATAATTATTATGATATGACACTAAACTGAAACACATGTCATTTTAAAAAATATCAACATATAATAATGTACACAAATTTTGTATCAAAATAACAAAATATTTAAATTAATAACTTTGTAAAGATATAACTCCACGCATAGCGCGGGTTGAATCCTAGTATATATTAAAAAGTTTGTTCAATAGTATATTCAAGATTTTTTAATAAAATGTAAAAGATATATAATAAAAAAAAGTTTAGCACAGAAACATAAGAAAAAAAATGTAAAAAGTAATCATTACAATTGTTGTTATTCCTTAATATTTTTTTATAAAATTATATTACAATTTCTCAACAATATTTTCAATGACCCTGATTTACTTTTTCAATTTAGCTAAAAAATATGAATTAATGTTAAAATTATCATAATTTTTCAATTTATATATGGTATTTTTATTTTAATTATATCCATTAACTCGTTAACTCGTCCATGGACGGGTAAAGCACTAGTAATAAAAATAGAAAAGTCGCTGACAATTTATCAAACCGGCCGTGCGGCTTTACAAAACGCGACTTCCTTCCCCGGGAAGCCTATCGCGTCGCTGCTAGGCTGCTAGTATATTATAACTATGACGGAGGAGATCAAATTCAGCGTTCTGGTATCTCTCTTCAACTGGATTCAGAAGAGCAAAACCTCTTCTCAAAAGCGGTCTAAATTCCGCAAGTTTCTCGACACTTACTGCAAACCCTCAGATTACTTCGTTGCTATCCGACTCATCATCCCGGCACTTGATAGGGAACGCGGAAGTTACGGTCTCAAGGAATTAGTGCTGGCCACGTGTCTCATCGACGCCCTCGGCATCTCTCGTGATGCTCCCGATGCGGTTCGACTCCTCAATTGGCGCAAGGGAGGAACCGCTAAGGCTGGTGCTAACGCTGGAAACTTCTCCTTAATTGCCGCTGAGGTTAATTACTTCTTTTGACTTTTTGTGTTTTGGTTTTAGGGATTTAGGATTTAATTTGATGAAAACAGGTACTGCAACGTAGACAAGGAATGGCATCGGGTGGTTTAACTACTAAGGAATTGAATGATTTGCTTGATCGTTTGGCTTCCAGTGAGAACAGGTGTTTGCATTTATGTTTGGTCCAGTGATAGTTTCCTTTTTGATCCGTTAGTTGAATTAAGTGCTAACTACTCCAATCGTGTTTTGGATTGGAATGTATGCAACACAGAGCGGAAAAAACTTCTGTGCTTTCCACTCTAATTCAGAAGACAAATGCACAGGAAATGAAGTGGGTCATTAGGATTATCCTAAAAGGTGAGGATTCTTCATATAAAGTTTCCATCTTTTTTTTTTTTCTTCTATTAGTTTATTTTCTTGGTAAATGGTTTACAGATTTGAAGCTGGGAATGAGTGAAAAGAGCATTTTTCAGGAGTTTCATCCAGATGCTGAGGACTTGTTTAATGTCACATGCGACTTAAAACTAGTTTGTGAAAAGTTGAGGGATCGACACCAAAGGCACAAGCGCCAGGTTTTCGTTATGAGATATTCAACAACATACAAACTCCTTTTCATTTGATTGAGCTTACAAGTTATATAAAACGATTTCTTTTATAATAAGCCTTTTACTTTATGATTGTTGTGATCCCTTCGGTACTGTTCATTTCAACGTTGACCAAAGTATGCGTCTTTCTTCATGTTGTTGACTGTTTTTGTTCTTTTATTGTGTTGGTTTGCTCACACGTTTAGGCGATGGAATCCTTTATCATGTTGTGTTTGCATTCTCTCAAGGAGTGGCTTGGTTGTTTGTTACTTTGTAGGATATAGAGGTTGGAAAAGCTGTACGACCCCAATTAGCTATGCGGATTAGTGATGTAAATGCTGCTTGGAAGAAGGTAATTTTCCTCAATTCTATTGCCAGCTTACTTCATTTTCATGTGCAGTATCCTTTTTAATATTAATGTCGGGTGTATTGGTGTTTTATTTATTTAACCTCTACACATAGCTACACGGGAAATATGTAGTTGCTGAATGCAAATTTGATGGAGATAGAATACAAATACATAAAAATGGGACTGAAATACATTACTTTTCTAGGTGAGTAACATTTCTTTTGTCTACCCTGCTATAATTTTCGTTAAACATCTTATTTACATATGGGAAAGTTCGAAAAGCAGTTTTCTGATAAAATGTTGTTGTTTCACGTTTTCTATTGGTCTTCTTATATTGACAGTTAGGGGACTTGTAATTTGGTTTTGTAAGTGATTTCAGTGATGTTGCAGGAACTTCCTTGACCATTCGGAATATGCACATGCTATGTCGGATCTTATTGTACAAAATATAGTGGCTGACAAGTAAGAATTCTGATTGCTCTTTATTTAGGTTCTGAAATGTTTTTGAATGTTTACATATTTGATCTTTTATTGCCATTCAGGTGTATCCTTGATGGTGAAATGTTGGTCTGGGATACATCTCTGAACCGGTTTGCTGAATTTGGTTCGAATCAGGAAATAGGTTTGGTGTCTAATCAAAAACATACAGTTGAAAGCTTAGTCTTGCTTGCAGTAGATTTGATCCTTCTTGTCTTCTTCTTCACAGCCAAGGCAGCAAGGGAGGGTCTTGACAGCCATAGACAGGTTCATATGTGAAGTTCAACTTGTCTACTTTATGTTGCAACTTTTGAAGATCCATCTAAACTCTAATATTCTCTTATTTGCTAATGCAGTTATGTTGTATCCTTACAAGGAGAAGTCAAAGTTCACACTCCAGAATCTCGTGACGGTTCCATTTTAGAAATATCCTTTTCCTTGACCGTGTTGTAGATGTTGCCTTTGATGTTCTTTATGTTGGTGATACTAGCATCATCCACCAGAGTTTAAAGGAACGGCATGAACTCCTGAGGGAAGTGGTTAAGCCTTTAAAAGGTCGGCTTGAAGTTTTGGTTCCTGAAGGTGGTCTCAATGTTCACCGGCCTTCAGGTAAGGACTATTAATATTCTAGTAGACTCTGAAAAGTTCACAAGTGTTAAAATATAGATTATTCAATGGTGATTTTTTGGAGTATGCACTATAATTTTAGACTTTCATTTGAGTCTTTAATTTTCATACAACTGTTTAATATCGTCTGGTAACCCATTAACTAGTTGCAACTGGATACGTGAACAATCATTTTTTGCAGGGGAACCTAAATGGTCTATCGTTGCTCATGCTGCTTCCGATGTTGAGCGATTTTTCAAAGAAACAGTTGAAAACAGGTTAATTTTTCTTGTTCTAAATCCAGTCAAAATTCCTTTCTCCACTTTTCATGAATTGTGCAAAGATTTTGGATGGTGTCTTCTTGGACTTATGTGAACAGTGATACTGGCTTGCTGGAATCTACCCTGTAGTATAACGACTTATAATACGATTCTCTTATGTGTGTTCTAGTTTCCAATCCAGTTTCTTCTTTTTTGTTCAGAGATGAAGGAGTTGTGCTTAAAGATCTGGGATCCAAATGGGAACCTGGAGATCGTAGTGGCAAGTGGTTGAAACTGAAACCTGAATATATTCGGGCTGGTTCTGACCTGGATGTTCTTATCATTGGTGTGTACTTGATTTGCTGTTACATTTTGTTGTTCAAAGTTGTCTTCTTTTCCATTGGATCTTACTGATTACACCTTTACTAGGAGGATACTATGGCTCTGGACGTCGTGGAGGGGAGGTAGCACAGTTTCTCGTTGCCTTGGCTGACCGGGCAGGGGCAACTGTGTATCCCAGGCGGTAAGTATTTCTATTGTTTCAAATTTTCTCATATATCAAAATTATCAATAGAAATCGCTGAAAAATAGGCTTAAGGGGACCATAAGTCATGAAGAATTGGAAACTTTAAAGCTTTTACGTCATCAGAAGTTTTATTTGTTTTTCAACACATTTCAGGTTTAAGTATCAGTGATAAGCTGTTCTCTCTTTGCAGATTTATGTCCTTTTGTAGAGTTGGTACTGGACTTTCTGATGATGAGCTTGACACTGTTGTAAGCAAACTGAAACCTTATTTCAGGTGAGAGATGGAATAGTTTAGTGACTTTCTCATCTCGCTTAAACAAGAATATAAAGGGATAATTCAAGGTTTATGAGAAAAATAATATAAGCAAGCTTCTCCATTATAAGATATGTCTCAACTAGAATTTATTTTCCGTATAAATTTTGATAATGGGAAGACTGCCTCTTTCTTTGATAGTTATCACTTATCACATATTTAATATTTATTTCAGAAAAAATGAACACCCAAAGAAGGCCCCACCAAGCTTTTATCAGGTCACAAATCACTCAAAAGAGAGACCGGATGTTTGGATTGAAAGCCCAGAGAAGTTAGTTTTCTGTCAGTTATCTCCTTTTTCTCAACTGAAGCAGAAGAATCAGGATGGTTGAGTACTATTTTCTGTGTTCATATCTTTTCTCTCTTTTTTTTTCGCAGATCAATAATACTTTCCATCACTAGTGATATCAGGACCATAAGGTCTGAGGTATGTCCATAAGATGTGAGAAATGCAAAGATTAGTTACTTTTTGCTGTATATAATGCATATGCTGTCTACTTCTTTTCAGGTGTTTGTTGCACCATATAGCCTGAGGTTCCCTCGTATTGATAAAGTAAGATATGACAAGCCTTGGCATGAATGTCTAGATGTGCAGGGTGAGTGAACGAACCATAGAAACTGTTGAAGGTTCTTATTTCCACGAAAGTTTGAAATAACCGATCTGCTTATGCTTTATATGTCCCCAACTGGTCTTGACTTTGTAGCTTTTGTGGAATTGGTGAACTCGAGTAACGGCACCACACAGAAACAGAAGGAATCTGAAAGTACATTGGAAAATCCAAAAGTCAAATCTTCCAAGAGAGGAGAGAAAAAGAATGTCTCGCTTGTCCCCTCTCAGTTTGTTCAGACTGATGTATCAGATATCAAGGGCAAGACCTCAATCTTCTCAAATTTGATATTTTGTATCCTTTGGCATGTTCTAATATGAAATTTTCTTCTCTCTGCCCCATTATTAATTGCATTGCAGCAGTCTTCCTCCGTTATAGTTAGACACCTTTGCTTTATCACCTTGACAATTATAACAGATTTTGTTAACCTGCCTCGGTCCTATTCTCTCGATACATTCCACAAAATGGTTGTTGAGAATGGGGGGAAGTTCTCAATGAACTTAAACAACTCAGTGACTCATTGCATTGCAGCGGATAGCAATGGTATGTCATTTTCTTATTCTTTACATTGACTTCTTACTCAACCACATGAGCTCAAAACAAATATGGAATACTATTTCAGGTATAAAATATCAAGCAGCAAAACGTCAGCGAGATGTCATCCATATTTCATGGTTCTTAGATTGTTGTTCACAAAATAAGATGCTTCCTTTGCAGCCAAAGTGAGTTCTAGCAATTTCTATCTTTTTTATGGTATTGAACCATTTAGCGTTTATTTTGTTTAATAAAAAAGCGTTTGCTGCCACTTTTGAAGGTACTTCCTTCACCTCACTGATACTTCAAGGATAAAATTACAGGATGACATTGATGAATTTTCAGATTCTTATTACTGGGATTTAGACCTTGAAGGTCTCAAACAGGTAGTCAATAGAAACATTGTATAGTACATTGAGACCGTTTACAGAAATCTTACTATGGAGTTCCTTGTTTCAGGTTTTAAGCAACGCCAAGCAGTCTGAGGACTCAAAATCCATTGAATACTACAAGAAAAAGCTATGCCCAGAGAAAAGATGGTCCTGTCTCTACGGTTGCTGCATATACTTTTACCCACATAGTCAAACATTGTAAGGCCTGTGTTGTTTTCTTCTTTAAACATGAAAGCAATACTCATCATCTTATATATGTTGTAATTCACTTGAAGGAGTAGTGAAGAGGAAGCCCTGTTGGGAATTATGGCTAAAAGATTAGCGCTTGAAGTTTTAATGGCTGGTGGTAAAGTTAGCAATAATATTGCTCATTCGTCACACCTTGTAGTCCTTGCTATTGCAGAAGACTCTGTAGATTTTACTTTGGTTTCGAAAAGGTATTCCAAATTTTTTATTTTCTATGTTTCTGCTACGGTTTAGCATCATACTATAATGAGGATGTTTTGTGGTCTCTTTTCAATAGTTTCAATGAAATGGAGAAACGTCTTCTGTTGAAAAAGAGGCTGCATGTTGTTAGCTCGCACTGGTTAAAGGACAGCTTGGAAAGAGAGCAAAAAATGTGCGAGGACATTTACACTATGAGGCCTAAGTATATGGAAGTGTCGGATAGTGAAGAATCAGAGTGAGTCCAACGCTTTTTGTTGAGTTTTTAATTTACAAAGGGCATCTTAATAGAAAAAGATACTGTTTGTTTCAGTAACACCCAAAAAGATACAACAGAAGTAGCTTCCTATGGTAGTGCGGGAACTGAAGAGCCAGTTTCCTCAAAAATAACAACTACGAGTTCAAGAGGAGCATCAGATATTGGAGCTGTTAAAAGGGGAAGGTCCTCTACAAACTCACGGCAACGAGTACAGAGACGCAGAGGCAAACAGCCTTCAAAAATAGGAGGAGAGGAAAGTGATGGTTCTGAAGAAAAGGTTACAACAATAGCAGAAGAGGCCGATTTGTCTGGTGAGGCTTTAAGAAACTCTAGAAGAGGAAAATCTTGTGTGGGACAAACTACCCAAAGAGTACAGAGATCACGGAGAGGCAAGAAGCCTTTGCAGATCGGAGGAGAGGAGTCTGATGAGGAAATAAATGAGTCTTCAAATTTTGAAGAGAGTAGTAATAGAGCAGTGGAAAACAAAGAAACTCGAGAGCATGACATAGACAACACAGTAGCAATGGAAGAGGCGTCAAAGAGTGAGATGGGTAAGAAAGAGAAGCTACGAATCCATGAGGATCCAGTACAAGCTATGTTAATGAACATGATCCCGAGTCTCGCTACATCTAACCAAATCACTGCTGAGTGTGAGTCTTCTGAGAAAAGAAAACTTGGTAAGGAGGAGACTGATGCAGAGGAAGTTCCTCCTCCTGTGAAGAAAAAGAAAGTCAGTTACAGAGATGTTGCAGGAGAATTGCTCAAAGACTGGTGAAATGCTCTGCCACTTTAGTCTTACTTCTTGTAGTATCAGTTTGACTACTTCAATCGATTGTGGATTTAGTTTTAATATACTTTTTTTTTTATCTGATTCAAAGTATTGCATAAAAACCCAGTTAATCGACAAATGAATTTAACTTGATCTATCGAACGTAAAAACAAGTTAATTATATATATATAATTCTATGTTTCCTTTTATGAAATTTTGATCCTCAACACATATGAAGTTTATTTTATTTATATTGCTTTGAAATGGTTAAGTAGATCGGTTGAGCTATTGAACCTCGCATGATGAGCATGTCCAAATCATTTGGCCTTCTAGACTGAAGTCGGCTCCAATGTCCTTCTCAATGCACTGAACTTGATTTAGCTTTTTTGGAGGTTTTTCCATAGTTTAAATTAGATAAGTTTTAATTATTTAAATCTAGGAACGATATCTGGTCCGATGAAAATTCCTCCTCAGAGAACAAATGCTCGAATGAATCCCAGCTGTTCAGACAATCAACAGCTTCGTAACCGCTCAACGTCTTGTAACTTGACAGTTTGGAGGCAATTTATTCAGACACCCCTCCATTCAATGAGGTTTTCGGTTCAGCTGCATCTTTTGATTGTTATTAGAGATGTACTTTAATAAAGATATGTCCTTTCTATGTGAACTGTCAAAATAACAACATCATGATCAAACAAAAGTTCATATTCAAAGGGGAACAAAAAACGCAATAAAAGAGAACTAATTTTAACCGAATTTCCGACAAGGTTAATGATTATCTGTCTGAATCTCCCAAAATCTCCTATGATAATCTCTAGAACTTTGTCTGAAACGAAAACCGCAAGCTGCCAAATTCAAAATCAAGAAATCACGATCAACAACTCAGAAAAGAATTTTGTTTATTCCTCGTATCAAAAACTCACCTCAATGCCTTTGTTCTTTGACTCCTTAGAGAAAAAAGAAAGGACATCATCTAGTATTGAATGACTATCGAAAGGTACATATTCCAACTCCAGCTTGCCAGCTTCGATTTTGGCACGATCGAAAACCTCATTTATCAATGCAATCAATGCTTTACCACAAACTTGTGTAGTTTGCACATAATCTCTCTGCGTAGAGCTAAGTTCTGTATCAAGAAGCATAGCAAGCATTCCACGAATGCCATTCATCGGTGTTTTGATTTCATGAGAAACGGTTGCAAAAAACTTTGATTTAGCGATATCAACACCTAATGCTCTTACTTTAAGCTCTTGCATTTCGTGGAAATCATCTTCTTAATTTAACAATAGAGAAGGAGACATTTGCGGAATACACAACAAGAACAACATTTGAGAGACCGTTGCTAAGTGGAGTGGCTTATGCTGAAAAAGTTAAACATTTAGGGAGGGAGATGTTTGAAAAGCAACACAATTGGGTTATAAAGACAGTGTTGTGCCAAAGCTCATAGGGGTTTAAGACAGTTTTATAAAATAAATATAAAGCTCATAGGGGTTTGAAGCAATTTTATAAAATATAATTTATTTGATACAACTTTTAATAAGAATTATACAATGATAATATTCAAAACATTATATTTAGATTTTTTTTTTTACAAAAAATGATATCACCTCCAACTTAATCTTCTACAAATATCGTGATATTAAATTTAAAATTTAAAGTTTCGAATTTTGAAATTCACTATTGTTCTAATATTCAAACTCTAAAACAATATTGTAAAGGTGTTTTTTTGTTGAATAAAATATTATATTATAATTGTTGCTTTGTTGACACCCTAAGATGAGAAAAAATTTCCTAATTATATATATGATTTAACTAATTTTTTTATCTAATTAAATATAAAATATTGTACTCCCTCTGTTTTACAATAATTGTAGTTTTAGAGAAAAAAATTTGTTTCAAATGATTATTTTTTTTCACTTTTCAATGTAAAATTTAATGTATTTTTATGTTTTGTGACCCTTTATATTCTGCAGAATGATTTATTATTGGTTGGTTTGTTTAGAATGCGGTTTTTATCTTGGAATGTTTAAAATTAAATAATTTTTTTAATAGTTTTGCTCAAACCTTAAACTACTTACATTGTGAAACAGAGGAAGTAGTGTTTATGAAATTAATTATATCATGTTACAAGTTTACTAGTCAATTGCTTTTATTATTTTTTTAAAAATAACTCAATACATATAAGTAGGAGTGATTAAATGAATATTTAAATAAATAAAAATACCTAATTTTTTCTCACAAATTATCTTCTTTATCCAACTGATCATTGAGTTCACTGTCCAGTTGGTTTAATCATTAATCAGTTTGGGTCTCTCTACTCTTGGGAAAACAATTTAGTAAGTGATGAACATTATCAATGAGATTATACTCATCTCTCAATGAACATTATAAGCGAGATAAACGCAAGGTACAATTCAAGATGCAAAACAGAAGGTACCAGGGCGTAGTTTTGCGTTTTAAGCAAAGGTCAGGACAACTAAAGCAATGGGATGGATAGGTAGGAAGATAACCTAGAGAGCTCGTTTGCAAACCATGATATTCGGATATGATTTCCAAGTGGAAAACCTGTTAGATTATAGTGGTGATAAGGAATCTGATGGTAGTTAGAAAGCTAACAGAAGTAGGGAAAAATCGTGGGGCAAGACGGAACCAGAGCAAGTGTGGAAACAAGTGACATTATTTCATGGTTCTAACGAGGATTCTGATCACACCAGCGTCAAATTAAGTGCTAGAATAAAGAAACAAGATGGGTTTGAGTCTGAACAAATAAGAGACTGGTACGAGTAGAATAAAGGGGCAATGACGATGAAAGTCAAAGAATTAAATCAATGGTTGATTTAAAAGAGAAGCAGGGTGAAGAGGAGTAACTTGAACGGATACACTCAAGTTGTATCAATGCCGAATGGGAAGAATGGCTAAACAACTGCGAGTATTATATGCGGGAGAACAACAACCTAGATCATGAGAAATTGCAGGTTATCTATCAAGGTCTACAAGGAGGAATAAGAAGGGAAAAGAATGCACCTACCTGTTGGGAAGAGTTTAAATGGATGATCCGACAAGAGACAACGGGTGAACAAGCTGTGCAAATTATGTGACAAGAAAGAACAGTGCCAGCTATGAGGAATTTTGTCTTAAGTCCGTTAGTGTTACCGGCACTTGTATGGAGGAAGTGTTTTTGCAAGCCTTGAAGCCTCCATTACAAGCTGTGGGTTAATACAAATGATGGACGTTGCAAAATGACTAGAAGAAAGTGAAAAAGTCTTGAATTCAGAACAATTTCAAGCAAGCAAAATCCAGTGAATCAAGTGGCGTTGCAAGGAAATATATGGGGTTACACATAACAACAAGTTCATAATGACATAAAAATGTGATATATTGGCTTTTTAGTGGTTTTCACTTTGTGATT
>OVAV01002831.1:0-10644 GCA_900406375.1 Iberis amara
CTCACAGCTCTCAAATTGCTCCTTTTATATAGTATAGATTTTTTGTAATTTTTTTACCAGTTGAGTAGAGCATCGTGAAGTTATATTTAAGTATACTATTCTAATGAAGTTTATTTTCAATTATATCTTTAATTATAACTATAGTTTTTTAACGATATTTATATTTCAATGGCATGTGTATAATATTGAATGAATTAAAAATCTTTTATAATCAATGTTTCGAAATTTATAATGTGTATTCAATATGATTTAAAGTGATTTTATTCAATACACGTTTGACTTTAAGAAAATGGTAAAAACTTGAAATTGTTCGTTTCTTTATTTCTACGACGATCGAGATTAAAAATATAATCTAAAAAAGTTGGCTGTAAAAAAAGTTAATCACGTGCATCTATTTATTGAATGAATGTACACTAACCCTAGCTGCCACTCTTTTTATGACTTTCAGCCACACCCTCTTATCTTCTCCTTTTTCTTCTTTTCTCTCTAACAATTTTTGTGAAAATCCTTTTACATACACACGTCACAGAGTGCCAAATCAATTGAGAAAATGTTGTCGCGATTTATCAGGCGCTTCCCGTGTAAGGCCATGTTTCCAACTAACTCAATCCCATCCATGGCCTTCTTCTCTTCTCAGAGATCTCTGAAATCACGCCTTAGAGAAGGGGAAAATCTTTATGGCCTATTTCTCCTTTCATTATCGCCGGTGATAGCTGAGATCGCAGCATTTGCGGGCTATGACTTCATTGTTGTCGATTTGGAGCACGGTGCCGGCGGAATACGAGAGGCTCTCAATTGCATCCGCGCTGTTGAGGCGGCAGGGTCTTCGACCGTTCTTCGTGTCCCTGATAATTGTCAAGCGTGGACCAAGAAAGCTCTGGATCTAGGCACCAACGGCATTATGTTTCCGATGATCGAGACCGGAAAAGCAGCTTCGGATGCTGTCTCGTACTGTCGGTATCGACCTGAGGGACTCCGAGGTTGTGCTTACACAATTGTCAGAGATTCTAGATTTGGTTTCGACCAACAATATTTAAGTAATTATATGGACCAGCTTCTGATCATGTGTCAGGTTTGGTTATGATTTTTTTATGTGTAGCTATATAGTATCCAAATTTATACGTGTTTTTTTTCTTCTTAAAATCCAGATAGAGTCCGAAGAAGGTGTGAAGAATGTGAATGAAATCATAGCAGTTGATGGGATGGATTGTGTGATGATGGGGCCTCGGGATCTTAGCGCGAGTTTGGGGCTCCTCCATGACCCTGGAAACCACAAGGTGAAATCAGTCATGTTGAAGGCGGAGAAGGCGGTTTTGGCCTCTGATCCGGCCAAAGGCGGAGCTTACTTGGCTGGGATGGCCACAGCTTATGACAAAGCAGTTGATCTCAAGTCACGTGGGTATCACCTGATACTCGGAGCTACTGATGTGCCTTTGTTCAAGAAGGCAGTGGTTGATGATGTCACAAATTTTAAGCTTGGGTCTTCTTAAATTTATTAGACAAAACCGAATATGTTATGAATAATTAAGGTTATTATGATGTCACAAGTTTTAAGCTTGGGTGTCTTCTTAGTAAGAAAAGAGGCCCTAAATTTCGGGGACTTGAAATAAAATTTAAAAATTTAAGACTAATATTTTATTTATTTATTTTTTGGGCAGTAATTTTTTAAACAATAGACTTAAATATATAGAATTTTAAAATTTGGGGGCCTATCAAATATGAAGACATACTTATAAAATATGGGGGCTCTAGGCGAATGTGTCATCTGGCTTTGTCCAGGGTCGGCTCTGCTTCTTACTATGAACATATATTCACTTTATTATGAATAAGTTAGCTTTATATTGTCTCAATATAAGGTTGATAAAATAATTAATAAACATGTCTATGTGCTAAATATATAGTAATCGATTTTTTTTTTTTGCCTTAGAGTAAAAGAAACTCAATTTGTAAACCATCGAAGAATCGATTAAAAACATAAATTTTGGACTTTTTATATTTAGTTTATAAAAAGATTGTTAAGTAAAACAAGTAAGCATTTATGTGCTAGCGTTCAAATATGGGTGGGCGTTCGAGTAAACCATCGAAGAATCGATCAAAAATATTATGAGTAAAACATAAACTTTGGACTTTTTATAATTAGTTTATAAAAAGATAATAAAGATTGTTAAATAAAAAAAGTAAGCATTTATGTGCTAGCGTTCAAATAGGGGTGGACGTTCGAGTACTCGGTTCAGTTTTTTTGGATTTCGGTAGTTCGGGTATAGGAATTTCTGATCAGTTCAGATATTTTTAAAGTTCGTTTCGGGTTCAGTTTGGTTTTTTTTTCCGAAAATATTATTTACATATTTAATAAAAAATTATCGTTTATATTTTGTGAAGTTCGGTTAGTTCAGATAGTTCGGTTCGATTCCCAAAATTTTGGTTCGGTTCGGTTCATGTTCAGTTCCGGTTATTTGGATAACAGATTTTGATCTCCATTAAGGTATTTTCATAATTCGGTTCAGGTTCGGAACCAGATATTTCGTTTCGGTTATTTTGCCCATCCCTACGTTCAACTATAAAATGTATTCAAAACTTTATAATATACCTTTTTAATTTTTATTTAAATATTTATATATTTCGGTTGTGTTAAGGGTAAATGCATACCAATTAAGAAATTACAAAATTTCATTAAAATTTTTTTGTTTTGATAAAAATATCATTAACTATAACTAATTCAACCAATAAAAAAACATTATGCATAATATGAAAAGTCATAACAACAAATACAATTACTTTTTTGCATGGATAAATGTGAATAAAAATCTTTTTAAACAAAATAGTGAAAATAATTTTTTCAAAAAAATAGACCCTTAAATTAACACTGATGAAACTTTGGAGCAGTCGCATTTCTTATTCCTCTATATGAGCCGACATTGCATTGATATTGTCCAAATTGCATTTCTATGGAACTTATTAGGGATCATGACTCCAGAGCTGGAGAAACACAAACACTGAGGCATATCTTTAGTTGGTGAAGGCTCATTTCTTTTCAATTTTTTTCTCCGTTGATTGACCACTAACTTGTAGTACTTTCGTTTCATATTAAGTGAAGCTTTAGAGTTTTTGTTTTGTTACATATTAAGTGATGTTTTCACATATCTATATAAAAATTTAAAACCATAAATCATTTATATTATGCAGAATAATTTTTATTGGTTATAATAGCTCTATTCTCTTATTTATGAAGTTTAGGTTATTGGCCCATTGTGGTCTAGAAACTTATGTGACAAAAAAATAGCTCTAATTTATGATCTTTTTTTTATAGAAAAGAGATAAATTATAGGGAGATTTCCACTTTAGTGGATGTTGGAGCAAAATAATTGCATTCTAAGGATTTTTGACTATTGGTGCATTTTATTGAAGAAAGAGAGTTTTTTTTGTCTATTATACTTTTACATTTGTAAATAATTAAAGCATCTCCAACCCATTACTCTATTATAGAGTGACTCTAAAATAGAGTTGGTTTTGTTCCAGCCCATTATTTTATTTTTTACTCTATAAAAGAATATTCTAAATATATATTCTATTATCATTTTCAAACTAATTGTCATTTATATCTTATATTTGTAAAATATGCAAAATGACCCCAATTCTTGTATATTATTGAAAATAATAATATTTTATAATATTATTTAAATAAAATATTTATGAAATAACTAAAATAGCATTACATCATAAAATATTAAAACATTACATAATTTTGGTTCAATTATTATCAATTTATCATTAGTGTACTTCTCCCACAATTGATAAATCAAAGCATTTCGAATTGATATATGAGTTCTTTATCTTTGATTGATTGTTATTATTATATCTATTGAATTATTGATTGTTATTTTATTTTAATGAATTAAAAATAAAAATAATAATTTAATTAGTAAAATATGAAAAATATAACAATTAAATGATTATCTTGTAAATAAAAAAGTTCCTTTTTATAATAGAGTGAAGATTAGGGTCACTCCATTTATAGATTGGAAAAGTGAAAATTATATTATAGAGTGGAAAATAAAGTTGGGTTGGAGTGGATTCCACTCTAAAATAGAGTTTTACTCTATAATAGAGTTGGGTTGGAGATGCTCTTACACTCTACACAACTATACTATCTTTCTCTCTCTCTAACATGTGTCTGATTGTCTTATCTTTTTTGTAACCCTCAATTCTTAAAAACTTATTATTTGATAGTAATATTTTCAAGAATTATTAAATATTATACCAAAATTTATAATTTTTTGTACTCTATAAATACACACTTGTTTCGTTTTATTTGGACACATAAAAAACAAAATTTCTCTTTATTTTTTTTATTACCCTTCCATGAAATCATTCTCTTAATGATTTGATCGTTGACAGCAATGAGACCGACACAACACTTGGAGATGAACCAAACATAGAAGAAGCTAATTCAAAGGATGATCTAGAAGTGCCAATTGGACCAATGACTAGAGCTAGGAAAAACAGGCTTGTTGGAGCCATTATGCCAGTCATGGAAAGCTTGGAGAAGGAATCAAATGCATGAAAACTTGGAGAAGACAACTCAACAATCCATTGCATCCAAGTTGACAAGATCCAACTTAGTAGTACTTCAACTTGTACTCATTTTCCCAAGTTTGTTTCATCCCAATGAGTTTTCCAAACTTGGTTTTTAATGAGGCAAGCTTGAAGTGCACGTTACCTAAGGAGGATCAAGTCAACTTGAACAAAGCTGGAAAATGACTAAGGCAAATGAAGACTAAAGACTCGAAGCCCTAAAATCACACAGATTCAAGTCTAAGACAACAAATCGCCACTCTCTCTTTTTATTTCTTTCCATTCTTGATTTTTAGACTTTTCTATTTAAGTTATTTTATGTCGAACCCTTACATTCAATCGTTATTTATAAGAAAAGAGACTTGTTTTAAGCGGCTCCCTCTTCTTAGTGTGTAATATCTAAGATTTCCAATTCTGTTAAGAGTCAAACCAACCACTTGAGAGTCTTATCTATCCATTCAATCCATCGAATTTGATAGTAGGGTTTTTACTAGTTCAATTCCTAATGCACTATTATTGTCATTGCAGTACAATAGGTTATCAATCCAAATTCGTGTGCTATTAACCACTTTAGATATGATCATATCTAATTAATTCAAGGCAAATGTTTTAAAAGGGTAAAACTAACAATCCTAAACAAACAAAACAAACATAAGAACTAAAATGCATAAACTAGACATTACAAGATAAGTAGCAAGATAAACAATTGAAGCAGATGAATAAATGGACAAAGTAAAATTTGAAATCAATCA
This sequence comes from Iberis amara, assembly GCA_900406375.1. Taxonomy (NCBI): domain Eukaryota; kingdom Viridiplantae; phylum Streptophyta; class Magnoliopsida; order Brassicales; family Brassicaceae; genus Iberis; species Iberis amara. The sequence goes on from OVAV01002831.1 coordinate 5,325, forward strand.
AGGAAAAAAGTTTCTAAGGATGGGGATAATTGATCAGTGATCCTCCTAAACCTACCTAGATGCTTACCATACCTCAAACATGAGCTAATTCCTAGACAATAGATTCACAAACAATCATTCAATGATATGATCCTAGGTGTGACGATCAAGTCCCTGAATGCTTCTCCAATGGTTGTGATGATGATGAAACGAAATGGAGTGAATGGTACTTCAAAGAGTTGCGGAATGACTCTTATACTACCAGAAGTTTGCTTGTTATGCAAAATCAGATACAGAACATAAACAAGACAAAAATGATCAAACAAGATTCAACAGAATTCTTAAGGTTTTTAGAAAGGTGTTTGATAGGTTTTATTCATCATTTTCGTCCAAAATAAATAGGCAAGAAGGCTGTACATGCATAACTATTTGGAAATACAAAATAATTAAAACTAAGGCTGTTTTTAAAATTATAAAGCAAGATTAAATCTTAATGACGAAAATAAGAAAGAAATGGGACATAGTTGGACTTAGACTTCACCAAGAGGCTCTTGTATAAGTGTTGTGAACAAGTCTCATTAAAAATCTTGTTTAGAAAACCCAATGGGACAAAACCAAACCAATGAAAAGAGTGCAAGCCACAACACCTCTCTTGATGAATATCTAGGCAACTTGTATCACAGCCAATGTGATTGGATTAGCCCACACTAGACTGCCCTGGATAGTGTAGAGAAGTTGTGGAAGTGTAGCTTCAAGTCCAAGAGTTTTATTCTCATCTTCTTTCTTCTTGATACTTGTCCTAATGCTCCAACAATTTTTTTAGCCCTTGATCTTGTTATTATTCCAGCTTGATACTCCAAGGTCTCCTTATCTGCAATCTTATCCTTATCTATAAGCTCATAAACTCCTTGATCCAAAGTTTCTTCTCCAAGTTCTAGTTTACTGCTGGTCAGGATTATATCATTCTCTCCCACTTCAAAAGATTTGTCCTCAAATCTGATTTACCTGCAAAACAAAGGACATAATAAGTAATATGTTGGGAGATATGATCACACTTACCTTGGAGTTCATAAGGATTGACAAGGTTTTAGATTTCCTTATTGGTTTGATTGTTCATTTGAGCAAATCTAGTTTGTTGTGTAGTTCCATGCCTCTTTGAACTTCTTTCTCTTGTAAGTTGTTTTTTTTAAAAGTCTCCTAGTTTCCAACCAAAGTTTTAGAATAAGGTAAACTCCTGGTTTCTATATAAATCTCTGCAACAAAGATCAAACCACCCAAAAATTAGTTAAGTAAAAATCCTTTAAGAAACTTTACAAATATTAAGATGAAGCAAAGGAATGGTGTAGCTGGTTGGGTGATGTATAGGATTGATCTTCTGGCAATGCGACACCATGGTAAACTGTTCTTAATGATCCATGGAGGTGCTTGTTCTGGTCTGGCCAAGCTGGGCTAATTTTGAGTTGGCCAAGCTGCTGGTTTTGCCTTAGCTTGAAGTATATGCTGTCCGAGACCATCTTTGGTTATAGCACGAGCTAAAGAGTATGTGTTGAGCAGGAGCTCCATGTATGTCTGATGATAATTGTAGAAGATCTCCTAGCCTCCAAACAAAAGTTTGAAGACACCCAAGTATGAAAAATACCATATGAACCAAGTATATGTGGGCTTGGGTTGGTGATGTTATTCTGATCAGTTGTGCTTTGTCCTTGAGTTGATCCAAGCATTTAAAGACTCCTTGTTTGATTGTGGTCGTGATCCAAGTCTCCTTTGCGCAGTAGATGTTTCTCTTATTCTTAAAAACTGTATAATATGTAGAAAGACACAACAAATTTGTTTTATCATTCTCTTGAAGAACTATGGACTTATATCGATGAGGTGGAGGTTTGGTAAAGCATGATGGTTTAGCTGGATATTCTTTTGTTAGCTCAAATGCAAGCACTCCTCTCCATGGTTGATGGTTTATGATTCCAGTCCAAGGTTGTAACTTATATTTCCTAAAAAAACAGAAAATCATCAATATTAAATGTTTCTTTATGGTCAAAAATCAGGTTGTTGTTGCAGCCTTGTTCTGCAACATCTTGATACTTGTCATCTTGAATTGGCTTGAAAACTTGAGCCTTCTTTCCAGTGCTTGATTTCAGATGCTCCATTAGCCATGCATTGTCCATGTTCTTAGTTTTCCAAGATGTTGAATCCCCCAAAAAAAAAATCAATAGGTTCTTCCTTTCGTTGAATTATTGTAGCTTCTTGATCAGCATGTTCTATGACATGTTCTGGTCTTCTTGGGATAACATCAAATTCTTCCTCTAGGATTTTTAAATTGACAATAGGTACAATGACATGCTCTTCTTCAAGCTCTAATTTTCTTGGATCATCTTTAGCTTCTTCACGTGTGCTAGCCATTTTGACAGCATGTACCAAGACAAGTTCTTCTTTCTCATGGTTTGAAACTTGTTCAAAGGTCTTGGAAATAGAGACAGGTTTTGCACCAAGTATTAGCACAATCAAAACTAGAGAGAGTAGGAGAAGAGATAACCAAAATTTTAGTTTGGACTAGTGTAGAGCTTGTTTGTTTCTCCCTCAAATAGACAAGGTCTTTTGCGTTTTCTTCTTGATCTTCTCCTTTAACCACTTGGTTGTGAGAGTTTAGCCATTGATAAAAAATGTCAATTGACCTTTGTTGCTTCTCATATTGTCTGTTCCTACTCTTTGAAGGTGTTTCCTTGAGTTTGGAACTACTCACTCCCTTTGGTTTGTTTTTGAGCTTTGATATTCGATAGAGTTTCTACTTAAATGCATCTAGTTGTGTGTCCAATATATGTTTCATTCTTGTTGTGAAGTCTTCTATAAATTTCTGATCCATGGGACAAAGCTTCCTCATTATGTCTTCAGAGGCTACCATTTTCCCTGAAACAAATTCAACAAGGAAGTCACCAGCAACTTGTCCTTACAAAGACATAAATAAGAACACAACAGTTAATCTCTTCTACTATGCAAACTCAATGATGAAGATCCTTAGATAGCATATAAACCAATATAAAATCAGCTTAAAACGATTAGAATATAAGTGATCAAGTCAAATTATGATTTAAGCAAAACATAATGCAAACAAAATAAAATGCAGATAAAATGTGTTCTTCAAGCAAAAACGAAATTCAGCACACAAAAACCCAAAGTTCTCTTATTAAATCCACTAAAAAACAACTCTAGATGATTATGCAACAATTTCGAATTGATCTAAACATAATTCAATGGAAGATGATGAGTCAAAACAGATTTTGCATTCATTCAATTCATGATCTTCAAGCAATCAAATTTTAACAGCAGAATGATCACATTCTTTGTGCAACAAACTGATTATGATCCCTATTAGAACACTCAAAAATTTCAAATCAATCTATCCATAAAACAGATTGCAACAATTCATAGAATATGAATAGACATAAACAAATTAACATGAAAGAACAAAACAATTTGTGTTTCTAACATGCCCAAAACGAATTCAACTTCAAATCTTCATAAAAACTATTCTTAAAACTTCTAATCATTCTTCTAATCATTTACCAATACAAAACATATTCAAATAAGATGAAGAGACAAAACAGATTCTAAAAATTTGCAAAGAACCTAGATTCAGTTTTTCTAATATTTCATTAATCTGACCTAGTTATTTAGCAACTGCAACATTTTTTTCTAAGAAGATGTGTCACTAATAAACATGATTCTAACAAGATTTTAACTTTAGAACGGATTTGATCTCAGAATATGAAAAGTCAAACTGCATAATAAAAAAATCACAACCTGTGGATGGAGATCTGCTCTGATATCACTTGATATGATCCTAGGTGTGAGGATCAATACCCTAAATGCTTCTCCAATGGTTGTGATGATGATGAAACGAAATTGAGTGAATGGTACTTCTTAGACTACGAGAAGTTTGCTTGTTATGCATAATTAAATCGATAACATAAACAAGACAAACAATGATCAAACAAGATTCAAGAGAATTCTTAATATTTTAAAAAGGTGTTTGATAGGTTTTATTCATCAGTTTTGTCCAAAATAAATAGGCAAGAAGATTGTACATACACAACTTCTTGGAAATCAGAAAATAATTAAAACTAAGGCTATTTTTGAAATTATAAACCAAGACTAGAGCTTAATGACGAAAATAAGAAAGAAATGAGATATAAATGGGCTTAGACTTCACCAAGAGGCTCTTGTATAAGTGTTGTGAACAAGCCTCATTAAAAATCATGTTTGGAAAACCCAATGAGACAAAACTAAACCAATGAAAAGAGTGCAAGCTACATCACCTCTCTTGATGAATATCTAGGCAACTTGTATCACAACCAATGTGATTGGATTAGCCCACACTAGACTGTCCTAGATAGTGTAAAGAAGTTGTTGAAGTGTAGCTTCAAGTCCAAGAGTTTTATTATCATCTTTTTTCTTCTTGATACTTGTCCTAATGCTCCAGCAAGTTGTTTAGCCCTTGATCTTGTTATTATTCCAGCTTGAAACTCCAAGGTCTCCTTATCTACAAGCTTATCCTTATCTATAAGCTCATAAACTCCTTGATCCAAAATTTCTTCCTCAAGTTCTAGTTTACTACTGGTCAGGATCATATCATTCAATCTCTTGACAAATGATCTCAAGTTAACACTATAAGAAAATACCACATTAACAGCACTATAGAAACGTTATTACAGATGGACATAGTGCCTTTTAAACGCTATGTTTGTTGGAGCTATCGTAGGGTGGAGAGCCAGGCGTTGTGGTATCATTTTATATAGCAATTATTTAACGCTATTCAATATTGTATTATAATATTTCTTTATTTTTGATTATTTCAGTTTACTAGATGCTATGCGAGATGCTTTGATATCAGTCCATCGTCGTTATGTTATTATGAGTTCACATTTGAGATATCATATATAGTTGCTTTTTTACTTATGCTATTTTATATTGTCTACGTTTTCCTATATTATATTTTATGATAGCACTGGTTGTATCATATATGATAGCCGCTTTTCGGTATTGTATTGTATGTTAATATAACAACGTCATTGTGCTATGGAAGATATTATTATAGCATTTGTTTTGGATTCGAACATAGCGTTCATTATACAATCACATACCAAATTTTGTTGTGTTAGTGAATCCTATATTGTTGCGTTTGTTAGTGCTGTTTGATATTAAACAATAGCGGTCTATTTGGTTTAAGTTATAGCATTTTGTTTTGATTTTATTATTCAAATTGATATTTTAATTTTTCAAGAATTAAAATTTACACACTAGAAACATACACATATATATATATATATATATATATATATATATA
>OVAV01002832.1:603-10644 GCA_900406375.1 Iberis amara
TTTTTTAAAGGGTATTTACATATAAATCCTTAGCAATAAAAAAATAAAGGATATATTGAATTAGCTCAAGTCATGATTTGGACTGCTACCTATCGCCAAAAATGGCACAACTCTGATAAGTAGTTTGATTTTCCATCTTTGAGAATGCGTTTCTTTTTCGGCTTTTAAATAAAGTTTGATGTTAGGCTCTAATTCATTTATAGTTACGTGATTTTCCTCACCGCAAATAATATTTAAATTTGCATTCTTAGATTACGCATTATGATAGTAAACGGATGCTAGTTATTGAATAGATTGTTCTTCTAGATTTGTATGTACTTCTTTTTGTAGAATATATTCATAAATCATCAAAGATCATTCATACTTAATCTGAAGTTTCACGTAGTTAAATGTTTATCGGAACAAAAACTATTTCATTAATTTTTTTGACGAATATTTTAGAGTTTAAACAAACGGATAGTCTAACAAAAAACTATATAATAAAAAAAAAACTATATTAGATTGAGGAATGAGGATGACAAAAAAAAANAAAAAAAAAGGAGAGTAGATTTAATAGCTATTTAGCGAGTGAAGCTTATCCAAAAAAGTGTCACATAAATTAACTTTTTAATTTTTTTTGGTCGTGGTTTTTTTTTGTTTTTGTTATGTATTTAAAATAGATGACATGCATTTTGGTACCCTTTTATATGTAAAGTGGAATAACTTGATTATTGAAAACTTCTTCTCCACGCTACTGTCATGCCGCCGCCGGCTATTACCGGCGGAGATACTCCTCCATCTGATCCAAATTTGATTGCAAATCCTCCTCAATCTTGGGCTAACGTTGCTGGCTCCTCTACAAACTCTCTCACTAAGCAGAACATTGACATTGAACTCTCTAATGGAGTTGGCTCTCTATCTATCCCCGAAGACATCTTTGCGGATCCCGACCACCTATGGAACTCTTTTCTCATAGGTCGATTTCTTGACACGGCTCCTCACGTTGCAAAAGTTCATGTAATAGTGAACAAGATTTGGACGTTTGGAAATAAAGCTTTGAAGATCGATGTTCATGTCATCAATCAAACCACGTACAAATTCAGAATCACTGATCCGGCGGTAAGGAAAAGAATCCTGACAAGAGGTTTATGGAGTATTGCAGATGTTCCTATCATCTTGTCTGAATGGAATCCCTCTGCACTATCATCACAGCCTTCACTTGAATCAATCCCCCTTTGGGTGGACTTTAAAAATGTTCCTCCTCAGCTCCTTACCATTAAAGGTCTCCAATGGCTTGCTAGTTCGATTGGGCATCCAAAGAGACTACATCCATCCACGCTGGCTTGCAACAGCTTTGACAGTGCTCGTATTTTCATTAATACCGACTTAACAAAGGAACTTCCAAAAAAGCTACACCTAGATAACAAGCATGGTTTCTCCGCAGATGTTGATGTTTTCTATCCATGGCTCCCCCCTAGATGTTGTTCCTGCTCTAAATGGGGACATTTGGCAGAGGTGTGCTTAGCAAATATCCCTTCTCCACCAATCATCACTCAACCAGTATTGGATACTCCAATAACTTCTATCTTACAACGACCAGCCACTCATACGACTCCACCAGCTTTTATTGTTCCAGATACTCCTTCAGCATCAGCAGCTATTGTTGAAACTATAGAACCAATCAATGTTGCAGGATCTACAGAGCTAGTCAATGATACAGATGTAGTCACTCCTATTGAAACTGCTAAACCAGATTCTGAATCAGGCACTACCCACAAGGAGTCTACCACTGTTGCCCATACTGAATCTCAGCCGTGGATAGAAGTTTCACCAAAACGATCAGGCCCTATTGAAAACCGCCAGCCACCACCAGCTCAGCAAGAGAGAGTTAACATATCACCCTCACGATACTCTGTTCTACTCCAAGAGGAAGACACTTTGGACCACACAAATCTCATACCGGACATTAATATCCCTCCATCTGATACCGCATTAGAAGAGGGGGAGCTTTTGGACACCCAAACCGCATCAGTACAGAACTCAACATCTCAGGATGAGGAGGTCGACGCTGGAAAATCCTCTGAAAATGAGTCACAAGTAACTCACACTCGCCCACCAATACCTAGAGCTTCCAAAAGCTCTTCAAAAATGAGTCAAGCATCTGTTGGGAAGGAACATATAGTTTCATCTCAAAAGAATAGGCGAGGCTCTCAGAAAAAGCATTAATGTCGATTTTTTCTTGGAATATGCGTGGCTTTAACAAAGCCTCAAAACACACCATTGTTAAACAATGGACTTTAGAAGCTCATTTATCTATTGGTTGTGTCTTGGAAACGCGTGTCCAAGAATCTCGTGCCAACCGGATTTGCTCACAAGCTTTCCCGGGATGGTCTTTGCTGTCAAATTACGAATTCAATCCACTTGGTAGAATCTGGGTAGTATGGAGTGATGCAGTTATTGTAACTCCAATGTTCAAGTCCGCTCAACTCATAACTTGCTCGGTTCAAGATACTCAACATAATATAGATTTTCTGGTTTCATTCCTGTATGCATCAAACAATATGGAAGAAAGGGATTCTCTATGGTCGGATCTGCGAGATCATAGCTCTTTACCCCTCTTCAATAGAAAGCCTTGGCTAATAATTGGAGATTACAATGAGATACAGAGTCCCTCAGAACATTCTGGGGAAACCATGGTCACTTCGGGCATGCGCTCCTTCCAAACCACACTTGCAGTTTGCGGCCTATCTGATTTAATTTTCAGTGGACCCTTATTCACTTGGTCAAACAAAAGAGATTTGGATCCCATATGTAAAAAGCTTGACCGTGCTTTGATAAACCCACAATGGCTCACAACTTTCCCCTCCTCTTTGGCTCTATTTGAGGCGGGCGGTGTATCAGATCATCTTCGATGTCTGGTATTGACGAGATCCCCACAAACTACATCAAAGAAACCTTTTAAGTTTCTGAATCTACTTGCGACTCACCCTGAGTTCAATTCCACTGTTGAGCAATCATGGACACAAACTCCCCCGTTGTATGTTTCTCGGACAGCTCTCTATCGATTTCATCGTAAACTGAAAAGCCTGAAGTTACCACTCAAACACCTAAATAAAACCAGGTTTGGTAATATTCCCGTGAAGACTAAAGCAGCTTATTCCCATTTATTGCAATGCCAGGACGAGGCCCTGCTTCATCCTAGTTCCCAAACTTTTACCGCAGAAACTTTGGCCCAAGAACGATGGAATCATCTCTCCTCGTTAGAAGCTTCTTTCTTTAGGCAAAAGGCAAAAATACACTGGCTGAAAAATGGAGATAAGAACAATAAATTTTTTCATATGATGGCGCAAGCCAGAGTCTCACGAAACTCGATTAAAAGGCTTCAATCGTCTACTGGTGTAATGTTGACATCACCTGAAGAAATTAAAACTGAAGCTCAGCAATGGTTTACAAACTTCTTGCAACATTCCCCGGCAGATTATCAAGAGTGTGAAGTAAATGAATTGCAGGATCTGTTTCAATTTCGTTGCTCTGAAATGCAACAATCTCAACTCATTGCACCTATCACATCTACAGAGGTTTATGACATTGTTCTCTCTATGCCAAACAACAAGTCACCAGGACCAGATGGGTATACCAAGGAGTTCTTTATCTCTGCTTGGCAAATTGTTGGCTCTGATTTTACAACAGCAGTTATCTCATTTTTCACCAATGGTTTTATGCCCCAGGGAGTGAATTCTACAATCTTAGCCTTAATTCCAAAGAAAGAGGATGCTATGGAAATCAAAGACTACCGACCAATATCATGTTGTAACTTCATTTATAAAGTAATCTCCAAGCTGCTTGCTAACCGTCTCAAGAAGATCCTGCCTCACTTTATCCTGCCAAATCAAACTGCTTTTGTCAAAGATCGATTATTGCTGGAAAACATTTTACTAGCTACAGAAATAGTAAATGGCTATCATAAGCAGCATGTCTCTCCTCGATGTACCCTAAAGGTGGACTTAGCCAAAGCATTTGATACTATACAATGGTCTTTCATCTCCAACATACTAAAAGCTATTGATCTCCCTGAGATATTCATCAAGTGGATAATGACCTGTCTTTCTACGGCCTGGTTTTCGGTTCAGGTAAACGGCGAGTTGGCTGGTTTTTTCAAGAGCTCTAGAGGCCTAAGACAAGGCTGTGCACTATCGCCTTACTTGTTTGTCATGGGAATGAATGTCCTGTCCGCAATGCTCAACAAATCAGTTCTTTTAGGTCACATCAAATACCACCCAAAATGCTCAGAAGTTCAACTTACCCATTTGTGTTTCGCAGATGATATACTTGTCTTCACTGAGGGTTCAGTATCATCTCTTGCTGCTGTCTTCCAAGTATTCGATCAATTTGGTAAATATTCTGGTCTTCAGATCAATTTAGCCAAATCCACCTTGTTCATTGCTGGTGTTTCTGAAATTCAATGTCGAGCTATCTCTTCTACTTTTCAAGTTGAGTTGGGTACTTTACCTATTAAATATTTGGGTCTCCCCCTCTCCACTAAAAGTATGAAATCCCACGACTATGCTCCTCTTGTTAACAAAATTCGAGCCAAATTCCAGACCTGGTCAATCAGATATTTGTCATTTGCAGGAAGATTGGATTTATTGCTCTCAGTAATTCGAAGCATTACAAACTTCTGGTTATCCGCTTTTCGACTTCCTAGTGGCTGCATTAAAGAAATAGAGAGTTTAATGTCTGCTTTTCTCTGGTCTGGTCCAGAACTTAATCGCTCTAAAGCAAAATTGGCTTGGCAGGAGTTATGTTTCCCAAAGCCTGAAGGAGGCCTGGGTTTCCAAAGTTTGAAGTTAGTTAACAAAATCTTTGGTATCAGCTTGATTTGGAGATTATTAACAGCAGAAAACTCTCTGTGGGTTAATTGGGTGAAGGTATATATCATCAGAGAAAATTCATTTTGGAATCTATCACATGGCAAGGGATCTTGGATATGGGGCAAATTGTTGAAGCTTAGAGATATGGTTTTCCCTTTCATCAAATCTACAGTAGGTAATGGACTTCGTACCTCATTCTGGTTCGATTCGTGGACTTCACTTGGACGATTATATGATCTGGTGGGATTTCGTGGCTTTAGATCACTTGGAATCCGTCAAGGCGCTTCGGTCGCTGAAGCTACCTCCTCATCTTGGTCATTTCGTCCTCAAAGACAAGCTTCACTAGCTTATCTGGTTCAATTCTTATCTACGTTGCCAATCCCAAATTCATCAAACCATGACGATATTTTTGAATTACAAAGGTTCCATGGTACTTATTCCACCAGATTTTCTTTCAAGCAAATGTGGAATCTGCTTCGTGTCTCAAAGCCAGCATTCCCATGGACAGACTCAACTTGGTTCACGCACGCTACACCGAAGCATGCGTTTATCACTTGGCTCACAATGCGTAACCGATTAGCTACGGGCGATCGTATGGCAATGTGGAACACTACTACGACCATCTCATGTCCATTTTGCTCCGGCACCGTTGAATCTCGCCAACATTTATTCTTCCTCTGTCATTTCACATCGGAAGTGTGGCAAAATTTAGCTTTGCCTCTTATGCGTTCACAGTATTCCAATGATTGGGATATCCTGATTCCCCGAATACCACTACTTCAGTCCAATTATGTCTCTCTCTTACTGAAGCTCACTTTCCAGAGTTCAATCCACCATATCTGGATGGAGAGGAATAAAAGAAAGCATGGGCAAATACCACTCACCACACAGCAATTAATCCGCTCAATTGAATCCTCAATCAGGCTCAAGATCAGTTCGATGCGAATCGGACACATTTTGCCTATCCCGAATCTGTTACAAGATTGGTTTCTCTCTCGTTCAATTTGAAGTTGAAGAAGGATTAGCTCTTTTCTTTTAATTTCCAAATTTCATTCTGATTTTTTAAACAAACAGTAAAAAACTAATTCTTGTAAAGATTTTTTGTTGGAATAAAGTATAACATTANCATAAATTAACTTTTTAATTTTTTTTGGTCGTGGTTTTTTTGTTTTTGTTATGTATTTAAAATAGATGACATGCATTTTGGTACCCTTTTATATGTAAAGTGGAATAACTTTTTGTTATGATCTTCTACATCATTTCTCAATCTGTTGTTTCTAGCGGTGATTTTACTGTTCTCTCGTGTTTATCTATAGCTCAATCTTTCTATTATGTTTTCAATTTTTAAATAGAAGATATTATTCTATTTTTATAGGTTAGTATGCAATATTCGGTTCAAACTAATAAGGAAAATGCAAATATACGTGTGTGTATATATATATATATATTAGTAAATCCGTTCTTTAAATTTCAAAGATTGTAATGTAAAAAAAATAGTAAAATTTTCATACTTTTAAACAATGGATCGTTTTCTTAATTAAAATTTAAAACTGAAAAATAACCGCAAACTCATGATTACTTTGTTTGAATTCAGGACCGGCTCTATATATTAATATTAATATACAAATCAAATAAGATGAGATATTAATGGATATAGAGAAATAAAAAGAGAAGAAGAAGCACCACTTGATCACTTAGAGCCCACGTTACAAAAACAAAGACGTGCTCACATCTCATCTCACTCCCTCACTTCACTCTCTCCTCTCTTTCTCTTTTCTTTATATCAAATTCTAATCTCTCTCAATCATTAAATGGCTCTTGACACTCTCAATTCTCCGACCACCATCACCACCGCTCCTCCTCCTCCTTTTCTCGAAGAAACTGAGCCTGAGAATCTCGAGTCATGGTCCAAAAGAAAACGCACCAAACGACACCAACCTAACCCTCCTTCTGAGGAAGAGTATCTCGCTCTCTGCCTCCTAATGCTCGCTCGTGGCTCCTCCTCCCCCGATCATCACTCTCCTCCACCGTCCGATCACCACCACCGAGGCTACAAGTGCTCTCTGTGCAACAAATCTTTCTCGTCTTACCAAGCGTTAGGTGGACACAAGACCAGTCATAGAAAATCAGTTAGTATTCAAGATAACAGTAACGGTTCCGTTACTAATAACGGAGATCTTAGTAACGGTCAAAGTGGGAAGAGTCATAAGTGCTCTATATGTTTCAAGTCGTTTCCGTCTGGTCAAGCATTGGGAGGTCACAAACGGTGTCACTATGACGGTGCTAACACTAACGGTAACGGTAACGGTAACGGTAATAACGATCATGGGTTTGACTTGAACTTACCGGCGGATCAGGAAGCGGACGTTTTTAGCGACGATGCACTTGGAAAAAGTCAACTCTCCGGCGAAGAAATAAAGACGGTGTTGTGAATTGTTTATTTAAGCTAGTGATCGATCATTAGCTGAGTCTGTAATGAAAATGATTGGAGTGGACTTTGGATTTTTTCTTCTTTTTTTTNTTTTTTTTCTCTCACATATACGAATAGGTAAATTCTCCAAATACTTCATTGGTCTTGTCTATACAATTTTTTTTTAAAAATGGAGAACTATTTGGATATATATATATATATATATATTATTTATGTGGATAATCTTGATGAGTCAGAATAAATTTTGAACGAAAATGGTTGCAACTTCTGCTCTGTTACTTAGAATTGAATATAGTTATTCTTCTTTCAACATAATTTGGATTATTCAATCGATCCGTTAGTATACAATTTCAACTTTAAGCAATTCATTTATATGTTTATGCAAAATTAATGTTCGAACTAGTGATCTCCAAATCCAAAAAAACAAGGAAGTCACTAGATGGTGAGGTCTTAAATTTGGATTTATATTTTAGAAACAATAACAGAAAAGCAATAATGAAAATTTCTATTTCTTGGAAATTTCCTTCTCTTTATTTTTTTCCCATTATTTGTTGAATATTCATTTACTACTTCCGCAAGCAAAGGATCCACTTCTGCGACTCTGTCACTCCAAGCTTTAAGTGACCTGTTCCTTACATCTTAATCTATTTTAATTAAACATTTTTTATTTAAATAACCAGTTTACTATTTCAAATAACATGAGTTCATAGGGGGATATTTTTTTAATTTTGTTGGTTTGGGATAGTATTAATTTTGGTTATGTTAATATTAATGATTGAATTAGTGATAGATCGGTTAGTAGTACCTAACGAAGCAAAACCATAAGTGTCTTGTCGTATTAGATTACTAATATCTACTGACTGGTTGGCACTCACACTTCCCTCCACGCTTAAATTATTGTATAAATCTGTATTATTTCGTTTCCACAAGTTTTACAAGTCTATCTATGATTATTAATAGTAATTTTTTTACTATAAAATATCTTGCATGTCCAAATCAATCCCATTCCCAAACTTCCTGGTTCTTTTCTATCTTCTAAAAGAGTAGATAGACATCGAAAACGTGGATATTATCTGAATTTAATGCCCTCTATATACTGACAAATAGTATTATTTTTTGTAACACAGAGAAGTTTTTTTTTTTTTTTTTTTTTTTTAAAATTTTAAAAANGGAGCGGAGGGGGTCGAGACCCTTAATCCAGAGCCTTAATCTCCAAGGATGAGTGATATAGTCGTTTAGTCCACTCACCAGGTTTTCTGATGGATCTAAAGCATGGCACCCTCTTATCAGGGAAATGATTTTTGCAATTCTGCATTCAAGGAAATCGATTTATGGCTTTGGACTAGCAAGGCGACTCCTCTTCAAGCGTGGTAACTACTAGACCACAACCACTTGATCAGAAAAATCACATTTATCAGATGTATTCTATATAACTTTGTTTTTTTTTGGTTAAACATATAACTTTGTTTTTTTTGTTAAACATAAAACTTTGTTGTTGTACCTGATGGTTAAAGATTTATCTAGGTTTTGGTTTTTAATAGGCTAAAAAATATTTAAAACTGAAAAGTAAGAAAAAATAATGACACTAAAAAGAATTTTGACAAAAAAAACTATTGAAAGGAAAAAATGAAGTGCAGCTTGCATCTTACATAATGGATGTAAATTTGACTTTATAAGTTGAAATGCTTTTTTACATGTCGGATGCAGTAGTTTTAATTGTCCTCGTGTTTAAATTCGACATCGTGAAAGCATATGTTTTTTTTTATTAGAGATTTAATATTAGAAACAACAAAAATTGTTGTTGTCAATTGGCAAATGTAGTTCGAAGCAAAACTTGGATGTTCGTTTAGGAAAAGTCATGTACACCTAATGTTAGTGTAAGTTTTGGGCCATATTTATACTAACGTGCCTTTGTATTGTTAGAAACTTTAAGATATTCGCAAATTTTCGAGGGCATATAGCAACTTGTATTAGTAAGGCTTAATTAGAGCATTGATACGATCCAGTAATATCCAAATCAGAATTGAAATGGTTGTGTACAAATGGTTTAATGTATAGAAGACTTGTTATATGTACATAAGAAAATGCAATAGAGCCCATAGTGTGCCTATCCAATCGCTAAGGAAATTAGCCCAGTTTTATTAATAACCCAGTTGTGGATTTTTAAATCAGAACTCAGCGTGTAACGCTGAAACATGGTATTCAATTAAAAAATAAGAGTTTTGGCACAAAAAAGATATTAAAGATTTTTTTTCTTTCTCAACGACAATAAAGATTTAATAACAGCTATTCTCAAATATCGAACATTTTTAAATTTTAATTCTAAAATTACTCACCTTCAATTATTCTAAAAAATACTACATAACTGTTTTTTCCGAAAAATATATGGAAAATATCCAAATCTTATAAAAATTTTCACTTTAATATAAAACTTGTTTTGTTTTCATATTAATACATCAAATTATTTTATTTCCAATTTAAATACAACAACTTGTAACTTGTTGTAGTTACCATTTTAATATTTAATTATTTTGAAATTACGATTTTACGTAACAGAACTCTAAGACCATCTCCATTGGTTAAGAACCACTTAAGAAGTTCTATCCAATAAAAATAATACCACATATATTTTAATTTTATTTTTTGATTATATTTTTAATAAAAAATATATTTAAACCAATGAAAATGTAACACATGTCAAAAACCCATTAAAAACCACTTCTTAAACCTCTCCATTAAGAACCTTATCTCTCCAAGTTT
>OVAV01002834.1:0-10639 GCA_900406375.1 Iberis amara
TAATCAATGCGTAATCAGGATGTCTACGACTTGTATATTTTCTTAGCTTTAGAGTCCATTCTTTACCACTTGGATCAAATAAGCGCACCTCCAATCCTTCGACTGTAGCCATGATCTATATGTTTTAACAAAGTGTTGCATATATACATAAACAAGAGTTTAAAATATTTTATTTAAATGTTATGGAACATTTAAAGTTGCAACAACAATAACAAAAAAATGAATCGAAATAAAAATAAACGATGGTATATTCCAAACATTAAAAAAAAACATTAATACGAAGATTTAGGGAAAGTGAAGATTCTCAAATCGATAATTTTTTTAAAAAATATGAGAATATAATACATATTTANAAAAATGAATCGAAATAAAAATAAACGATGGTATATTCCAAACATTAAAAAAAACATTAATACGAAGATTTAGGGAAAGTGAAGATTCTCAAATCGATAATTTTTTAAAAAAATATGAGAATATAATACATATTTATTAAAAAATAATAGTTAGATGTAAATCAATGGTAAATACTGATACATAAATACTCGTGAAAAACAAAAACTACAAAATTAACAGACATAGAGTATCATTTTTGTTCACATACATATATTATCCTATTACGAACAAAAAAAATGTACCAAATTCACTCAAATTTCTTTAAAAATAGATGTTTCATAATTTTTCATATCAAATGATATTAAAAATAATATTATTAAAATGACGTTTTAAGAAAAATTTTAAATTATAATCGAAAGTTGACATTTTTTAAAAAATAATGATCAACAAAATTCATTTTTGAAATCTCATAGACACTATTATATTAGAGAATAATATCATCACTTAACTTGACACACCACATAGATTTCAATATTCTATCTTTTTCTCACAACCTTTCTTCTTTCTTTTTCTCTAATTTCAAGAAGAATATCTCACAACGTCTCTTCTCTCTTTTTCTCTAGTTTTAAGAAGATAACTCAAAAAGTCTTTCAATGTAAAAACTATTTCTAATCTCTGTTTTTATTATTTCGTTCCGAATTTGCACATTTTGTTTTATCCTTTGTTTTTATTTATCTTCACTTTGCATCATTTTTCAAACTTTTAGATCAAGGAAATTTTTTTGGATGGCTTGATGGACTTGTCTCCATCATTTAAACATCTTTGGAATATTTTCTAGACATTTGTCTTTTATGCAATTTATAGAAATCCTCCACA
Organism: Iberis amara; assembly: GCA_900406375.1. Taxonomy (NCBI): domain Eukaryota; kingdom Viridiplantae; phylum Streptophyta; class Magnoliopsida; order Brassicales; family Brassicaceae; genus Iberis; species Iberis amara. The sequence goes on from OVAV01002834.1 coordinate 1,210, forward strand.
TCTTGTGATTGCTTACAAAAATTCCATATGATCTGGTCAAGGAAAAAAGATTCAAAGAGCTATTGTTGAAGGAGAAGGGGAAATTGTTGAAGGAGAAGGAACTACATCGATTGATATGGTCGTATTGGAGAGACATAATAGTTCTATATGTATATTCTTAAGCCTAGGAAAAAAAACCCGCTAATCATATAACTAATTCTAATCGAACTAAAATTCGCTTTCGGTTCGGGTTTGGATACCTTAAAATAACCGACTGGATATAATTGCACTATCCATTTGTTTTGGTTTGGTTTCAGTTACTAATTGATAACCATTGGATAACCAAATACCCAAAATATATAAATATATAATATTATTATAATTTATTTTATATACATAAAAATGTTAAAGTTTAAAGATAGCTAAATTCCGGGAATGAAATGTTTTTGTCCCAATAAAATGTTTTCTTTATAAATTATTATGTTTGATTTTAGTTTGAACTTCTAGTACATATAATGAATGTGCAACAGGTGTTGGTGATTTTTGTATATCACCACCATCATCATAGAGACAAAATCCAACATATAATACATATCATGAATGTTTTTGACAAAAAAAACTCTAATGAAATTAAATACCTTATAAAAATTTAATGGTATAAATAAATAAAGGAATTGTTAATAGCAAATAAAAGATAAATACTAGAAACAAAGGACGCATTTTATATATGTATATGTATATATAATATATTATATATAGTAGTCAGAATTCAATGTATAGGATAGATTAAACAGATATCATGCCTTCTCAAGAGATAAGATAACAATTTTTAGATAAAACTGAAAAGGTTTTAAAGATAGACATACAGATAAATCATAAGAAGCTTAAAATATATCTAGATATTGTTTTAAAGATAGACATCTTTCCTTATATATATATAGATATGATCATGTGATATATATATAACTTTCAGACATATATATAGTTGTCTTCTCAGCTCTTGTTCCATGGTACTTCGAAGCTCAATACTTGTTATGATTAAGCCCGATAGACTATATATTAAGAGAGAAAAAAGTAAAATAATTTAGTATGTTTACACTAAGATAAATTTATAAGTACGATGTAACATATATAGGCTATAGCACTTACATTATTAAGCTAGCTTAGCTTGCTTGTTGCTCTCCAACATTAGACCAAAATGAATATGAGGAAAGTGTGCCCACTGCAAATTGTAAGATAGATCTAATCAGTACGTATACGAAACACCTATATATACGTCCAAAATAATTATTATATAGGGGTGAATGGCGCAAACTATTTGAGGATTTAAAAAGGTTTACTCTCAAATACTTAATTAAGATTATATATAAAGAGGGAATATATTATATATGTTTGATTTAAAACATGATACATTTAAAACTTTTATCTGATATTTGAAATAATGAGGCCACAACATATCTTTTTTGTTAAAATGTAATCTTGTATGGTCGAAAAAAAACTATATAATTTCCCTTAGTTTTTAGATTGATAATCGAAATTCATTTACGCATAGCAAAAAAAAGTACTATAAAAAGTTATATTTAAGGTTAAAATTAAAACTACTAATCTTATTTATTTATCGCTCGGTCCACTGTATACGCCAATATGACCTACTTGAGATCGTGACAACAAAAAAAAGACCTACTTGAGATCGATCACTGTCCCTAACTCAAAAACCATCTTAAATATTTATTTTAAGACTATATATAGATCCTAATGCACTCAATTATATCTAGGCTTTTCATATTTGATAACTTTTTTAACGTTTATTATTGCTTGGTTTGCAACTCTAACAAATTTTCTTTTCCTCTTAATAAGTATTAAGTACATTATCTCACATATCCAAAATATAAAAAAGAAAAAAATACTAATATATAAAAGATATGAATCAGTCAACCCATTACTAAATATTTCTTTAAACAAAAAAATTAAAGTTCTGAATAAGAAAAAGTGAAAACTTACATTCTTGGCGGCTGTGCTGAATGCTTCTCTGTGGGTTATGTCTGGATTATTCGCCTTGATCCTCTGAATTTCCTCTCTTCACATTTTCAAAATTTAAATACAAGTCAACATTATATATCCTTTATTATAACATCATAAACACTATATATTAGTAATTATATAAGTTTAAAGATTTTATGTTTATATCACTTTATGAATTGATTGTACGCTGAAGGTACTCGCTGTCTCTTCTCTGGAGCTGAAAGAGAGTAACAAATCATACATAAAATTATTCTCCATATTTTTACTACTACCTTATACTAATGTTAAAAAGACATAAATGTTTCATTTTATTACTTACGACGATTTACCACCCTTGGCTCATTTATGGTACGACTTGAATTTCTTGAAGGGATTTTGGTATGGCCTCTTGAGGAAGATCCATACTCTGATGACATTCCATAGTTTGTCCCCTATTCCATTTAATTCATATTTAATCCTCAATTAATTAAAAATCATAAAAAATGCTAATTAAATGTAAAAGTTTTTCAAAACAAAAATGATGAATCAGAAGGATTGAGTAGCAATCATGTATGTATTGTCTAATTTTGGTAATGAAGAGAGAAAAACAAAGTGGACCAACTTAAAAGACGTTTTCATAATATATATTAAAATGTTTAAAGATAGAGTAGTAAAAGCCAACATCTTTAAAGAAAGGGAATCTGAGAATATATTTAGAAAAAGAAAAGAAACAAAAAAAAAACCTATGAAACCCTAACATTCATGTCAATCAAATCAAAGATAAAAGAAGTAGCCAACATCAATATTAGATCAAACATAAGCCTAGGGCTCTATGAAAAGAAACAATTTATGAAAAAGGCTGCAGATATATCAGTCACATGCAGCTTATAAAAATATACAAAATAAAATAAAATTTTTTAATAAAATTAATAATATGTTTTGAGGCTAGACATAAGTAGACGGCGGCTGAAGGCAGATACATGCAACAAGAGGCTCAGATCTCTGTGTATATCATTCTTCTTTCAAAACAAAACAAAAGAGCCCTAAATTTAAGAGGAATGGTTTCAAGATTCTATTTTTTTTTTTGAAAAATAACAATGAAGATCTAGGGAATTGTGAAGAGAGAGAGAGACCTGGAAATTAGGGCGTGAAAGTGACTGAAGAGCAGCTGCCATGTTTACAGACCATAGATTGGTGCAGTGGCCGCATCGGACGGTCACGATGTCGAACAGGCTACTGCATGGGACACTCACCTTCACATTTTTTAAACCAAACACAAGTTCATCAATTAGTGCCTAATTAATTTTATTTCATTTGAATTATATATAATTTTTGGGGTTTTTTCCTATAAAGATCCATAAGATATAAACAAAGGAAAAGCTTAATTATATGATTTATTCATTACAAACCTAAGAACATGTAATATTCTCATGTTATAACCTCTGTGGTTAATTTCAAGGAAATTTTTTTTAAAAAAATGTTATAAAAACAAAACCAGTGACTTGAATAGATGATGATCTTCTCTAGGGATCAAATATATATGCATGACCTTAGATAAATCTTTTATCTACTGATTCAGAAATTTAAAATTATGAGTTTCTTTGAGAAAAGCAAAGAAAAGAGAAGAAGATAAATCTATGTGTTGGTGGGAAAAAGTCATGTAATAGCAGAAGGATGGTGACTTCTCTCTGGCATCGGAAGCTAAACGAAATATATGTTATACTGACAAAAATAAATTCGATAGATTTTAAATGGATGAGAATTTTGAATGTTTGTAAGATAGTGGAACTGATGAAAAGAGCCGCACTACTCTTTTATCAGAAACCAATATATATAAAACAAATGAAATATATAAAGGTATAAGTTAATTACATCTTTATATAACAAAGATTTGCAGAAACATAGATCCGTTATATATATATATAGACAAACATAGATCAAATCATACCGCAAGAACTATGTTGCAGAAGTTGCAAGGGATGTAACAAAGTTGCTCGGAGTTAGCCATGATCGATCGGAGAAATCAGACCAAACAATTTGTGTTTGTGTTGAGAAATAGATATAAGATAGAGATCAATTTTATAGGTGAAAAGCTTCTCTCTTTCTCTCTCTCTCTACACGAAGAGACACATGCCTTGAAACAGGTATAATTATACTTGAACAAACTATACCAAAGGGATCACAAAAAGTTTTNTTTTAATAAATGGGAAAAGATAATAAGCCTAGCTAAGGAGAGGATGAGAGTTAAAGGAGCAAATTATTTGGGAATTTCGATGTAGGGTTGTGTTATAGTATGTCTTTTACTCAGTAGGGTCCAGCTTGAACCATAGGGTTGCGTACCATTATAATTAATTATTACATCCGGAAAATTGTATGTACTATATAACCTTTATTTAATTAATCACATGTTAATTAAGACCGAGATCTATATGTCTATTTCAAAGGCTTCCACTTAGACCAGCTCTATATTGATCTATGAGTTTTTCTTCAAAGACAAAACTTCAAATTTGAAGTACCAAAAATTTGTATATTGCAATATTGCTTGGTTCATATTTTTATTCACAATTATTTAACATCATAAAACTTATAAATAAATATAAAACAGTACCCATCATTTAAATTTGCTTGATGTTTTTATTTGTGTTATGTAATTTATATTTTTGTATTGTTCTTTTTTGTATTAAATTTGCTTGATGTTTTTTTATTTATTTTGTAAAATAAATTTTAAAGGTATGTGATATTTCTTTAATTTTGATATTATATTTTTATTTTATATGTTTCTAAATATAATATGTAAAAAATTGAATTTACATTAAAAAATAAAACATAAAATATTAGTATTAAAATGATTAGTACAAAACTTTAAAGTATTATTTATAAGTAATAAATAAATATAAGGACTAAAATACAAAAAAAAGTTATTACTTCAATTTGAAATTTAAATTTTTAAAGTTTCCTTTGGAGGAACATAATACTTCATATTTAAAGTTATAGAGACTCATTTATAGATGCTCTTAGTGATTGTCGCTTTTGGGAGTTCATTAGGATTTGAGTTTCAGTTATTTCTATAAGAATAATCATCTTTTATTATTTTCAGTAGCAGTTAGATCAGTTGTGCCTACATACTTGGCTACAATAAGACCATCCTGAACAACATCACATACCGAATGAAAATCATGGTCTATATGTGCTTGGTTTTTCATAAAAATTTAGATGAGATCGATGCAATGTGAATGGCTGCCTTACTGCCACAAAAGAGACGAGTTAGAGAAGACACGAGAATTCCAATTTATACCAGCAAACTTCGTAGCCATTTCAATTCACAAAGAGATGCAGTCATAGAACGATACTCTATTTCAATCGAGGAATGAGATATATTGTATTCTACTTTTTTGTTTTTAAAGATATTGTTAATTCCTCAAGAAAGAGAATAAATGCACTCAAAAGAATGTCTTGTCAACGAACATGCAGCTCAATTGGAGTCACAATATAGCAGTACGATCCGAAGAGGATAAGAGCATAATGTTATATAGGATTATGAGTTTTCAACTCAAAATCAATTGACTATGATGGGTGGATGGGTCGAATACCCTTATATATTAGTATATGTGTCCCTTTGGGTTATCGATGTAGAGTATTGATGAACCAGAGATTCAAATTGATGAAATCGATTAATAAGATTGTTCTCTTGAATTGTTTTGTGTGTATTGATCAATGAATGCCCTAATTTTTACCATAGAATTTCCTATTGATAGATGCATGATAGGGAATTAGGTTAAATCTAGCTTACATAATATTCTCCTAAGATATTTGGAAATATTCCATAACAACACTTGGAATTATCCCATAAATAAAATATTCATTAACTTGTCTAAACCGCCTTCTGCCGAGGTGACCTCGTCTTCGGTTAGCATCCTCGGTGTGGGCTTATTAGGCCCAAATTAATGATCTTAGGTCAAAGCCTATGAATACATCGACATATCAAGAATAAGACATGTCGGGTCGAATCTCCAGATCGGGTCCTTGATGGAGGTGACAACCTCGGTATCAACAAGTATTTATTATACATGACCAATTCCGATTAGGAACAGATCAGATCGAGTTTTGATAGCATGTTAGGATAATGAGCTTTTAACTCAAAACCGATTGGCAATGATTGGAGTGACTCATATCTCTTATATATTAGTGTTAATTTAATAAAATTGAGTTTCTGATGTCTGATATTATATCCCTAATAGAGAATATATTTTTAAAAAAATGAAAGATGAGATCGGAATTAAACTTATTTGCATGTTTACTAATTAATAAACATGATCTATACTATTTAGTATGATCGCAGGAAAACATAATCTAATGTGACAAATTTATACCACCGAGGGACGGTCGGCTATATGCAAGATTAATGTATGCGGTGAAAGAATATTTGTATTCGCGAGAATATTTGTATGTCGGCCTTTCTTCCAAGAACACTATCGACGATATTAAAGAGAGATAGGAATATGTATCATGAGAACATTTCCTTATCTACTTTATTCGTTGGATACTTCAATAAACCAAATTTAGGGCTATGATATTTTTCTTTATGCCGTACGTACGTAGGTTAATAAGAGTCATTTATATGCAGATACACTTTAGACAAAACTACTGTATTGAAGTGTATTTTGCCTCATTAATTAATGCACTTTGAATACTGTTCTATCTTTTAATACCGTTTCGTTATACATTCAAAATTCAAAACGCACATAGAAAGAAAATGAATGGACACTAGTCTAATATAACGTTTTTTTTTTTTGTCACATTGATTTATGGACCACAACGTACCGGTCCAGTAACTCAAACTCTATAAGTAAGAGCCATGTTTGATCCTTGGTCGGGTAACAAGACAACAGCGGTACACCACCAATAGACCATTTGATCATTGTTAACGTTCTTCTTTAATTATTAAAAAAAGCTTGTGGTACAGCATCGGTGGATAAATTTGTTATGTACAAGTGTATGTAAACAAATATATTGTTCTTTTAACAATGATCGATTATATAGTCTTATTGATAAATTGTCCACCAAAACATGTCCACAAAAATAAAATAAAAATCTTTTTATATTGGATGGATGGATGGACATGGGTACAAATATTATAGATACATTTTATAACATCCCCGACCACCTCGACATGTGGTCCTCGGTTCTCTCGACCCGTGGGCTCTCTACTCTCTGACGTCAAATGTACTATTCCGAAAAATTTTAGAGACTTGTTTATTGGTCCTGTAGACAGAACCGGTCCTATAAAAAAAGGACTGCAAGCGAAATTTTTTTTTTTGGGCCAATTAATTGTATAAAAAATATTAAATGAATAAAAAGAGACAAAATTGCATGGAGGAAGGGCTTGAACCTTAGGTTCATTAAGTCTCGGCAAGCTTTCTTTACCAAAAGAGCTAAAGGATTTTGCATGATAATTGTGGCCGATTTTGGATACAAAATATTGAGGCCGCAAGCATGTGCTTGTGTGGCTTCGTTCTAGGGTTGGCCTGCAGATCACCTTGCAATCTTTCCTCATGTTTGTCCTCACTCATACAATTCCGGAAATGATTTCTCGGAAGGTCATCCATTTTTAGATTGCTCCAGCATAAACACAATTAACTGTGGAGTTCTCTCTGAACAAGTGATCGAAAAGATAAGTGCATTTTGGTGATATAGTTAGGCAAATCAATTCTCTTAAACTCTCGCCATGCACTACCATTACTCTATAAACCGGGGTGTTACGCATTTTTACACACCAAAATCATTATATGCCTTACCATAAAATAGGATTGTTTCTATAATTTTCTCTAACTATAATTATAAGATATAAACGCAACTCCGAAATTTAAAGTAGTACTCATAATATTACAAGTTTACATGGATAAAAAGTAAAATTTAGTAAAAGCAATCGTACGTATACCATACAAAAAGACACATCTAATTAATATGTATAAACTACATATATAAATACAAATCAAATCATTTCTCCATTGAAACCACTGATCAAACCACTCAAACGAACAAAAAAAAACAAATAAAGTGAGGGTTGTAAAGAGATGGTAATAATCAAAAAAGATATTCATAGAAATGGGGAAAAAGGAAAGAAAAGGAGAAGACTAGTGTGGCTACTGAAGGGTGCAAAAGCTGGGACCAGCATGAAAGCAAGTGGCCACTGTTTTTTTTTTTCTTTAATTTGCTTTCATTGAAAAATTAAAACTTTTCTGATATATTTCAGGTTTAGTTAAGGATGAGCCAAATGGTAACAATTCATCTCTTTTAGTTTCGACAACTGATTAGACATTAGGGTTTGTTAGTTTTGACAACTGATTGGACATCAGGGTGTTTGTTAGAGAGAGAAAGTGTGCCAAACATCTGAAAAAGTATTAGACCTTTATACGACTAACCCCTATTCATATATATTTATTTTTAATCATAGTTTCTATTTGATCGTTACAAGTAAATATATATATATTGAGCCTGGTGGTAAGTTTGTGTCAAAGCTTTTAATCCCACATATTGTTGCTATTTACCTTTAAAAAAGAGAGACAGAGTATGTGTAAAAAAACTTGATTATATCTGCTTTACTCTCCGTTTTTTTTTAAAATGTCGTTTTAGTCATCATTTTTGTTTTAGAAAGAATGTCGTTTTAGATTTTCAATGCAGAAATTAAATGAGTTTGACTTTTTTAACCAATAGAATAATTGCAGTATTTTTTCTATTGGTTGATTTAATAAAATATTTAATGTTATTTTTATGGAAAATATAAATTTATTAATTTGTGTGAAAAATGTAAAATGATAATCTTTAAAAAAACTGAGGGAGTAATATTTATTCTGTTAAATTTTTTCTTAGAATAAATTCAATAACTCCAAAATTGAGATCTATTTAATTTTATGACAGCTGCATTGATTTAAAATATCTATCCAGTTTACAAATTCCGTTGGATAAAAAAAGATCTCGACTTAATTAATCAGGTGTACGAATAACTAGTTTAGTCTATTTATTGACGATGGTCCTTCTAATAACAATGAAATAATATGTAAGAAAACAATGTAGAAAATGTAATATTTTTTTTCGAAAAAAACAGAAATGTGAAGATTTGGTTTGGAGTCATGCGAAGTTGAATAGGTCATGTGATGTGTTAGAAGGAGTTATCATGAAATAGATGTGTCATGACAATTAATGAGTTGTTGCAACCCCACATTCACCACCGCACTTGGGGGGCGATTTCTTTTTTTTCTTTTTTTCACATCATTCTTGTATTGAAACTCTTGGCTCAAAATTGTTTTTGAGGAGAATAATAAAAAATGATGTAAACTTGAATGATTTCTTAATCAATAAATTGGGTAGAGTAAGCTTTTATAAGCTTTCTAAATCCATCCTTATTCTTTTTCTATTAACATATACATCCTTTTTTAATATATATATATAT
>OVAV01002835.1:0-10630 GCA_900406375.1 Iberis amara
CAGCAAAAAATATAAATCCACATCACTTACCAATCACCCCCCAACTTCTAAGATTAAACCAGTAGACCAACACATATCAAATTAGTTAGTACTTTACCTTCAATCAAATGTGAAGACAAGAAGACAAAGGACTGAACGTGCAATGTTTAGGTTAATAAAGCCATTCAGGCATGCGGCTAAAGTTTATGCCTTGGAGTTGTTTAGGCAAACATCTATCGGCGATTCTAACGCCTTATCAGATAGTGCCACGTTTCTATCTCTTCTCTTGCTTTCTCTATTAATTTTGTTTTCTTTTAGTTATATTTTTTTAATTTTTCCTTTTTGTTAACAAAATAATCTCTTCACAAATAAACTAGTTTTCAAGAATTTTCTCCTATGAAAAAATTTGATTTCAGATTTAAATTTACTGAAAAACTCTACACCTTAATATTTTTTTAAAAAAATATACACTTAAAAAAACCATGTCCCTAATATTTAGATTTACTGAAAGACTTCACAACTCAAATGGGAACTAGTTATTATGTATATATCAAAACTTCAATTTTTCATCTTAGTATATACATAAAACTAATTAACCATGATTAGACAAACATATGTATATTGTAATGTAATATTTATAACAATAATGTCTAAATGTAAATAGTTTTTGATTTCATTTTTTATTAGATATATAGGTTGTGGGTACTATTAATAAATTCAAAAAGATTTAGGCAAAGGATAGAACAATTGGTTATATAACTCTTTACAATTATTTATAAACTTATGTAACTCTAGATTTGGTTACCTCATGGGTTGTATAATGAATTCAAAAGAGGCAAAAAGCTATACGATAATTTATAATACATTCAATTATATCAAAAGTGAAAAGCAAAGACACAGCCTTGCATTGCAATTATGCGATTATATGATGTATGATATAAAACTGGTATTGTTAGAGACTTAGAGATGATATAATTTGTAACGGCGCAATAGAATAAGTGGGGAGTGACGCATGTGATTTTCGAATATTTTAAACCTAATTTGGGACGTGAATAAAGAAAATGTTATAGTACGTGCTGCAACATAATATAATCTATTTCATTATGAATAGCGAAAATGGACCTTTTTTTTTTGTATGTTAGGAAAAGTTGGGTTAATGTGTTTAATCTTTCATCAGGGTGAGTGATACTGTTGAATAATTCATTCATTGGATTTTTTAAGGGTCTAAAGCGTGTAACCATCTTCGACCAATATAAAAATTATGATTTCGTCATTCAACACTTAAGGAGAATCGATCTTTGACATGGACTGTTAAAACGATTCTTCCTCAAATATGGTAATCACTAGACCACGACCACTTGGTTAATGATTTCTCCTCTGAAAATAGACTTTTCATTCCTGAAAGATAATAAAGTGAAAGATATACTAATTAACATTTGATTAATATTGAAATGATTAGTCCTTATATTTAGACTACAAAGAAGTCAGTGTTATTGTTAAACCAGTCCATCGACCAGCTCATCCGAATGTCATAATACTGACAGCTTTTATTTAAGATTCTAGGTGCATGTACTGGATATTTCAAAAGAACATTTGTAGTAATTAGATATTTACGTTGAAAATAATTAGTAAGAACTCAAAGTAATTTGGGAAATGTTCGAAAATATCATTTTTGTGAGTTTTGGTTCCAAAAACATGCACACAGGAATAATTTTAAATTTTGAATTTAAATTATAAACTCTCAAAAGTAAATTCGAACTCTTTCAAACTAAATTCTAAACTTTAATTAGTGATTAGTGAACGCAAAAGTAAATTGAAGTTCTTTCAACATTTATGTTTGTTGTATTTTTAGAAAAAACATTTTAATAGTATTTTTGGAACAACCGAAAATGTGATGTTCGTTTGCCAGACACTAGCGGCAGCGATTAGATATTGCAGCTGTTATCAGTCGCTGGTTATGTTCGTTTTCCAGCCGCTAGCGGCAACGATTAGCAGCCGCTGAATCTATTTTCAAACGCTAGAAAATTTGGCGGCTAAAATTTTTAATCGCTGCGATTAGTCGCTGGACCAGCGACTGACAAACAAACACAATTTTAATCGTTGCCGCTAGCGACTAGCAAACGAACAGGGCCTATGTTTTTATGCGGAAAATATTATGTGAATTTGCATAATATACATATATATGGCGCTTAAATTTTGTGGACAAAGTAATATTAATACAAAACAAAATATCTAGTGGGGATTATTGGTTATAGAATTTTAACAAATTTGGAAATCCAAGTGTTATTCGGTTAATGATTTATAAATACTATTGAAATTCAATGTTATTCATTTAGGGGGGTGTATTGGAATAAGGATTTGAGGTGATTTGTGTTTTAGTGAGTTTTTAGGTGATTTTAGGTGAATTGAGAAATTTCATGTGATTTGTTATAAAATTTTCTACAATCCCACCTAAAACCATGGGATTTGAAACTTCATATTTTTAACTAAGAAACTCTACTAAAATACACTAAAGTCACTAGAAATCCACTACTTAAAATATTTTCAATAACAGTGGATTTCATAAGACTTTTTAAAACTCTTATTTGAATAACAGTGAATTTCATAAGATTTTTTAAAATTCTTGTTTCAATAACAGTGGATTTGTTGTTTTAATAAAAATCACTTCAAATCCCACTTTCAATACACCCCCCTTAGTGATTTATTATTGGATTTCAAAATCCACTTTCTAATTTTAATAGATTAATTAGAAGTGTTTTAAAGTTAAAAATACAAAAAACCAAATCCAACGATAAATCGTGTCATTTCAAAACCTAATGATTTAAAATTCAGAGATTTATAAATTCTTATGGATTTATAAATCCATTAAATATAAATACCAATAATACCCCCTAGTTAAGAAGATAAAAGTCAAAGGGAAAAGAAGCCAAGAGTTTAAGAGGGTGTTATTATGTTATTTTTGGATTAAGTGTTTTTTTGTATTTTTAACTTTAAACACTTACAAAATTCAATAAAAATACAAAATGAATTTTGAAATCTAATAATAAATCAGTAAATGAATAACACTATTTAAATTAGTATTTATAACTCATTAAATATTTTTATAAAAATCACTAATCCAATAACACATAATTTCACTTGCATTTTCAAATATATTTAAACTCTTTCAAATATATTTAAACTCTATAACCAGTAACCCCAATAAAAACTGTACATGAAAGCCATTGCATTTAGTCATATTTATATGCAGCTGGAATAATATAGATGTGAAATAATATTCATTTAATGTTATATGATTGGTGTCAGAAAATTATCGAATGGCCGTTGTGGATGAAATTTGTATGAACGCAAAAAATCTCATATGATTGGAAGTTGGGACTGTTGAATTCAATGGTGCACCACGAAGATATCATATTACAAATACTAGCTGGACCTTATTCTATATCCGCAATAACATGCAAAGTCAAAGCATTTTAAAGTATAAATATTTGGACGAAGGGCTGTGAGTTTCTAAACCATTTGGACCTTTATTTTCGTCAAATTTGACATCCCATAATAGTTTAACATCAAACCGTGAGTCTGCAAAAGAAAAAGAATAATTATTTATAGTTTATCGAAGAATGTTTCTAAATTGTTCACAATCTTTTTTTTTTTTTTTTGTCAAGCAGAACTTAAATTAATAAGTTGTTAAAAGAGTTTTACACTCCTAAAGAGGAGGAATAGAAAGCAGTGCTGATTTTGCTAAGTAATCAGCATCTAAATTTTCCAAACGTGGAATAAAACAGAAAGAAAGGGATTGAAAATAAAGGATAAGATGTGAAATATCTTGGAGAAGACATTTCAGCTCAAGAGTAACTCTTTTGGAGTTGATGAGCGAGACTAGCGTCTTTGAACCCGAAAACACTCGGAGATTTGAAACATGAGCAGAGGCAGCAAACGATAGCGCTGATCGCATAGCTAAAGCTTCTGCTACTAGGGGAGATGGGGTGTAACGCCTTGAACCAGTGCCTTCGAAGAGCCGAGTCTTGTCTGGGCCTTCTAAGATCCATCCTAAGCCACAGGCTTCAGAGAGGGGGGACCAAGATGCATCGACGAACAGAGAGTGCATAGCAGGGGACAATTGAAGAGAGGAGGGAAGCGGATGTCGAACTAAGGACTGGGGTGGAATTTCCTGTTGTGCAGCAGCCCAAGCCTTTGCACTCAAGATGGCTCGTTGTAAGACTTCCTCCTCCGGGCAAGATTGGTTATCAAAAATCAGTAAGTTCCTTGACTTCCAAATTTGCCAGAGGATCCACGGATAAAGGGGTGTATCGGAAATACCCGATGGTGGAAGGGGGATACTACGGCCACAGACTTGAAGGAAGTCTTTGATGGATTGAATTGAGGATGTATAGTCCGAGGGTGGTCCATAAAGAGGGGAGAGAGCCCATATCCTAGCTGCATAGGGGCAATAAAACAGAGTATGCAGTTCTGATTCCGGTTCGTTGCAGCGTTTACAACAGGAACTGATTAAGATTCCTCGGCGGGCTAGGTTGTCTCCTATAGGTAAGGCTTTACTCATTAGCTTCCAGAGGAAGTAATGAAGTTTAGGTGCTATCTTGAGGTGCCAAATGCCTTTTAGCCAATCAAAGTCCGTAGGCGTCCGGGAGTATGAAGCTAAACGTTGTAAGTTGTATCCGGATTTTGTTGTGTACGAGCCAGTTTTGTTGTGGAGCCATACCACTGTATCCCTGGCTGGTGATTCAGCTACAATTAGCTTCCTTATATAATCCTCATAGTGAGGTAAGACGAGGCGGATTTTTTCAATATTCCAGTCTCGTGGCGAAGTAGCTAGGAGAGACGCTACTGTGGAATCACTTGAAGCTTCAGGAGGTGGTCCGATGGGAGTTAGTGGCGAAGAGAGAGAGAGCCATGGGTCGGACCAGAGCTTAATGTCTCGCCCATCTCCGATAATCCATCCGTATCCCTGGGCTAGGATTTCCCGACCCGCTAGGATTCCTCTCCACCCGTGAGAAGCATGATGTGGTGGATTGCAAGTGAGAAAGGTAGATTGGTGGAAATATTTTCCACGGAGAGTCTGGCAGAGGAGAGAGTCCGGATCTTGAAGTAATCGCCAGCCTATTTTGGCAAGTAGAGAATCATTGAACGTTTCTAGATCTCGGAAACCTAGACCGCCTTGTGACTTCGGTAAAGTGAGGGTGTTCCAAGCAACCCAAGAAAATTTTCGAGTGTTGGGGTTGTCATCCCACCAAAACCGGGTGAAGAGAGATTGGATTTGTTTAAGGAGGGAGAGCGGGAGTTTAAAGCAAGACATAGCATAGCTTGGTAATGCCGAGAGGACCGCTTTCAAAAGCACTTGTTTTCCCGCTCCCGAGAGGAATCTTGTCGACCAACTTAGAATTCTTTGCCTAATTCTATCAACAAGAGCCGCGAAGATATCCTTCTTTTTCCGCCCAAAGTGTTCCGGAAGGCCTAAATATTTCCCGACACCGCCTTCATTTGTTATACGGAGCAACCGTTTTGTTCTAGCTTTTATCTCCAAGGGTGTTTTTGCCGAGAATGTAACGGAGGACTTTGTCAAGTTGATGACTTGGCCCGAGGCATTTCCATAGCGCTTGAGGATGTCGTTGAGAGCATGACAACAACCGACGGAGGATTTACAAAAAAACATTGTATCATCGGCAAACAAAAGATGATTAATTGCCGGACTATTACGCGCAACCTTTATGCCGGGTAGAATGCCTTTTTGTTGAGCGGTAATGCAGAGACTTGAGAGTACCTTCGAACATAAGATAAAGAGATATGGCGAAAGAGGATCGCCTTGTCGAAGTCCTCGTGTTGGTTTGAGTCTTTTGCTTGGAGAGTCATTTACTAGGAAAGCATAGGAGACCGAGGAGACACAAAGCATTATCCAAGATATCCAAAGGGGATGGAATCCCAATTGTGACATAGTAGCTTTTAGGAATCCCCATTCGATCCTGTCGTAGGCCTTGCTCATGTCGGTTTTGATAGCCATTGAGCAATACTTCTTTGCATTGGAAGACTTGAGGTAGTGAAGGATCTCATGAGTAATAAGGACATTGTCCGCAATGGCTCGACCCGGAACGAAGGCCGATTGATGTTTTGATATGATGTCTTTTAGGAGCGGCTGTAGGCGTAAGGTAAGTATCTTTGCTATGATCTTGTAAAATGTCCCACAAAGGGCAATAGGACGATAATCACTCACTGTTCTCAGAGATGGGACCTTCGGGATTAAACGAACAAAGGTTTCATTGAGCTTTGGATAGAGATGTGAGGTAGTGAAGAATAGTCGGACCTCATTGATGATATCGTTTCCGATTATTGACCAAAATTTTTGGTAGAAGCTTGCCGAAAAACCATCCGGGCCGGGAGCTTTATCAGGGTGTATGGAAAATACGGCCCTTTTAATCTCATCGTCAGATGGAATGGCAATAAGGATGTCATTAGCCTCTTTTGTGACACGGGGGGATAGGGTATCCGAGATAACTGTGAAATCAGTTGAATTACTTGAAGTGAAGAGATCCTGATAATGATCGAAGATCAACTTGCTGATTTGGGATTCTTCGAAAAGTTCCAGTCCTTGTGGGTCCTCTAGAACTGAAATTTTATTCCGAATTTTCCTACTTCTTGTGGTTGCGTGAAAGAACTTTGAGTTCTTATCCCCACTGTGTAGCCAAAGCACCCTACTCCTCTGTCGCCAGAAGAGTTCCTCTTGCACATACAAAGAATCTAGTTTCTCTCTAAGGGAGATAATTAGCTTTTGATCAGGCGAGTTATCTATTAAAGCCCTTTCTAAATTTTCCTGAGTCTGTTGCAATAGTTCCTTGCTTCTTTTTTGTTGAGCCTTTGCCCAAGTCGTTAGGTTTCGGCGAAGTCTGATTAATTTAGCGTAAGAATCTTCAGATGGATGGAGGTTCCAAATCTCCTCTATGAGAATACACGCTTCATCATTGTTAATGAGCCTTCTATCGAAGCGAAACAGCTGTCCCTTTAGGCGCTTTGAGTTATCAAAATATGTGATAAGCGGCCTATGATCCGAACCCTCATATCGGAGGTATTTGCAACGGGCTGACGGAAAAGCTTCTGACCAGCTACAGTTTGCTAAAGAACGGTCCAGTCGGCTTCGCACAAAATGGTTATATCGCATACCTCGCCACGAAAGAGAGTCCCCTGAGTGGGAGACATCCCATAATCCCATTTCAGAGACGAAGCTACGGAATCGAATGAATGAGGCTTCAGCACGAGGGGGGCCTCCCACCTTCTCGAGATTATTTAGAATATCGTTGAAATCTCCCAATAACAGCCAAGGTTTGTCTCTGTCTTTACCAATGCTGTGAATTTCCTACCAAAAACCAGGTCGAGTTTCTTTATTCGGGGCCCATAGATGAAGGAGACAAACGAGGAGGATCTTTTAAAATTTATCTCTGTATCAATTATATGGCAGGATGAATAGAGAACAGAGACTTTTATTTCACTTTTCCAACAAAGTACAAGACCGCTACTTACACCAAGAGGTGGGACAGTAAAAAAGCAGTCAAAACCTAACAATTTGAGCTTGTCCATAACGACATCGTCTTTGTTCTTTGTCTCCATAAGGAACAACACATCAGGGGAGAAGCTACGTGAGAGCTCCCGTAACCGTCGGACTGTCAGGTGTGTTCCAATGCCCTGACAGTTCCAGCATAATACGGCTAAGGAAGAGGGCTTTGGAGGAACTGAAAATCCTCCGAAGTGTCTCGTGGTGTTTGATCAACTGCTGAATTTGTAACTGCATTTGAAGCTGCATTTGGAGCAGTAATTGTGTCATCAGCTATACCCTGGTTTGATGAGGGTGGGCAGAGTCGCTTACGCGATGGGGGTTTTGTTGAGGCTCCTCTGCGAGTCAAAGTTCCTTTGAGGGGGCTTTTGCCTATGATCTTAACAGCTGGGGATAACGCGACTTTTCTCTTTGGGGGGGCACGGGTTGCACCTTTCTTTGTTCCCGGCTTGCGTTTCAGATTGGATTTTGGGAGATCAGGTGGAGGTCCTGATGAAGAGCCTAGTCGTTGAGAAGCTGGGATTCGGGGCTGGTCAAGAGTCGGGGTGATTCTCTCTTTGGCTGATATGCGTCGTTCCTGACTGGGGGAGATTGCGTTCTGAGAAACAAGGGCCTGAGAGGCAGGGGAGAGCCGTGAACCACTGCCCAGGAGTTGAAGGTATGTTGCTTCAACTTCGGTTTGTATCTCGACGTCCAGCAAATGGTCAGAGTTAAGACTCAGGCGGTCTCGGGACAAGGCAGATAAACGGGGGCTAGCCACAAGATCTCGAGTATGAGCAGGAGAAAGCCGTTCCTTGGCTGGCCTTCGGTGATGTGGAGATCTATCCTGGGTACTTATGTTTACAGTAGGATTCTGGTTAACTGTTCGAGCAGGCGAGAAGGAACCAAATCTAAGGCCTGATGAACTATGAGTTCCTTCGTCCCTACGTGGCTTTGAGAGCCTTGGGTGAGTATTGTTGTCCTCCGTTCGACGGAGCTTTTGGGGACGGCGGTAATCTGTAGGCGAACTAAGGCCTGCTCTGTCATAGCTTCTCCTTTCTGGTGGGAATTGAGAACGCGGTGGTTGGCTATGGCGATTAAGGTTTTGATGCCTACGCTACCGACTGGACTCAATCCTGTCTAGAGTTCGATATTGATTTGGTCCTAAGGGACGAGTTGTCTTTGGGGCAGAGGCACGAGAGGGACAGTCCCTTTCCTCATGAGTGAGTGAAAAACAAGTGAAACAATGTTTCTCTAACTTTTCATACTCTAGGGAGAGTTTTGTAACTTCGCCGGAGGGGAACAGTATTTCAGTATCCATCTCCAGCGGTTGAAGACCATTTACAGTGACTCTCATTCGTCCAAGTAGAGAGTCTGTAGTTGAACAGGTGCCTAAAGCTTGGCCAATGGCTGTTAAAGCTGCATTAGAGCAGTAATGAAGAGGGAGTCCCTGAACCCGGATCCAGAAGGTAATTGCTGAAGGATAGGGCTGGACTACAACTGGCTCCCATCTTTGCAAAATTAGCATCCATTTTTTAAAATGGAAGGGACCTTGATCTAGCACGTTCTTGAGGTCAGCCTCTGCCTCAAAACGAAATAGGAAGGTATCAGGACCCAGTTCACGACCTGTAACACGGTGGCCAACTCCATGCCATAGTGAGGGAAGGAACTCCACAACTGCTTTTGGGCGCTGAACAATTGGGTTTGTTACCCGAACAATCAAGGCGCATGAAGTGCTCCTCTATTAGCGTTGCATTTTCTTCTAAGGGGATGGGAATGGGATTCCGACGAGTAGGGGGGAGTCATTGTTCACAGCAATTCCTTTGCCCTTTTCAGCTCGGGAGAACCGGTGAGACATTGCAACTGAAAGGGGAGGTAAAACTTTTACCAAATAGGAGAAGAAGCAGGTGAAAGACAGGAAGAACAACCAAGCGGTGGAAGGTAAGGAGAAGAGAGAGCGCCGGAAATGGTGTGAAGGTCCGGTAAGAGAAATGAAAGATAGTACCAAACAGCAAAGAATTTGAATAGTTTTGGTAAGTAGAAAAAGGTCAACCTTTGTTGATGGGGTAATTAATGTATTACAGTTTCTATTTGTAGGAATAAAGTAGAAAGTAAGAGGCTAAAAGAGGGAAGCAAGCAGCGTGAGCGGTTTAGACTCGGGGCTTGCAATAGGGGCCATCGATACTCGTGCCTGGGAGAGAAAAGCTTTAAATTGTTCACAATCTATCTTTCTTTTGTCAATGATTGAGATAAACTTGTAGGACTAACCTTCGAAGTAAAGGTATAGATATTCAGTGATTGAATTGTCACTATCAAGAATCATTCTTGAATTGTACGAGTTATAGTTATAGGCTTATAGCAGATATCACATACAAAGGCCATGTTCTTTTACATGTCGCTAGCGACAACAATAGTGATCAGTAACACCTTTTGTTGTTCGTTTTGCAGTCGCTACGACTGCGACAGCGATCAACAACAACGACTAGCGACACCTTATGTTGTTCGTTTCGCAGTAGCTGTGACAGCAAAAGCCTGTCGCTGCGACCTGTTGTTGTGTTGATCGTTTGGCTGTTTCTGCAACTAGTAAGTTTGGTAAATGGTATTACCAACAATCTACTTATTCACCATTTGCTCCTGGAAATCCGCTTTTGGCTATCAAAGTTTAACTCAACTTCTGTTACGTTGATCTCTCAGACTTCAAATGTCCCAGCGGACATACTAGCTAAAGCTCACAAAAATTCCACTGTTTCTTTTGTGCATTATTCCTTTCCCCCTGAATCTATTTTAAACTCCCTTTGGAAAGACTATGTTGTTTCCTAATAAATTTGTTTAGTTAAAAAAAAAAAACGATTTTCGGTTTTTTTGGGTTGGGACCTATAAAAACGTTCGGGTATTTAGTCTAAATCGGATGGGTTCGGTTTGAAAAGATTCGGGTTTGGTTTGGTTTTGAAAAGTTTATTAAAACCCATATCGTATCGGAAAAACCTAAAAACCCGAAAAAACTGAAGTTAAACATGTTTCTGCGTTTTTGGTGAGAAAAATTTCCGCAATCTTGGTGAAAAAATCCATTTTGTATATGACTGGTTGTTATGTTGTTCGTTTGATTGTTGCGTT
>OVAV01002836.1:196-10630 GCA_900406375.1 Iberis amara
GCAAAAGTGTAAATGGTAAATGAAACAAAAACAGAAGAAGTGAAAGATGTAAGTATGCAATCAAAGAAAGGGTCCCTAAGGATGGGGTAATTGGGTAGCGTTCCTCCTCAAATTCCCTAAGTGTCTAACATACCTCATACAATGAGCTAATCCCTAGGCGATAGAATCGCAAGCAATCAAATTCAATCCCTTGGCAAATGAAATCAAACTAGATGACAACCAGACCTATTCCCGTTAGCGGAAGTACACCTAACAGGCATTATGAACCATCTACCTAAGCCAATAAGCCTCCCAAACAACTAATTCCTTAGGCTGAAATGAATATCATAAGCATCTAATTCCTTAGAAGGGGATGCTTATCTCTGAAATCAACTAGATCGGGTCACTCCAATTGAATCACCTTTTGGGTATTGAAGTGCCTAAGATCGGGTAACTCTAATTGAATCACTGGGTCAGGTCAAGATAATCAGCATTAAGACCAATGAAACATAAGGGATCTATTAAAACATTAAAGCTTAGACATCTACGAGGAACAATAAAACAACACTACCCTATCCCGTCCTCAAGGAACATAGGTCACTACTCACACATGATGCTGGTTGCAAAATCAGAAAATAGAAAAGCATAGCTACCAAGGAAAAAATTTTAGATCTAAGGTCAACAAAGATGAACAAGACTATATGAAACCCTAAAACTAGTGCAGAAGGTAAAAATGAACAGAGATGCAGAAGATGAAGATCTAAAGCGTCAAGAACAAAAACCCAAAAAGATGAAGATCAATGGAACAATAACAAAGCAGAGATGAAGATCAAAACTAAGCAGAAGGTTAAAGGCTTAAAATCTTAGATCAATATGCTCCAGATAGATCAAAACCCTAAACTATGCAAGAAAGTAAAGGAAAACAGAAGATTAACATAAAACTTAAGAGAAATCAGGTTTTTGCAACAAGAAGACTAAGAACAAAAGAAAGAAAACATAAACCTAAGAAGAAAACCTAAAATGGCAAATAACTAAAGCTTGTCTCAAAAGGAGGCGTTTTAGGGCTTATATAGTCTTTAGAGAAAGCCCTAAAACGCATAAAAGACAAAATACAATCATTGTAATGGGTCTTGAGTCAGGTCCATTCCGGATTCGAGTTGGTCGGGTCGGAGCGTGTTTGTGATCGAGGCTAAGAGAGAAAGCTTGGCTCGATCATGAGATCGAGCCAGAGTGGAGATGTTGCGGTCGAGCCAAAGTGAAGCGTGGTCTAGCCGGAGTGAAGGAGAGATCGAGCCGAGGGCCGAGGGATCGAGCCAAGGGCCGAGGGATCGAGGNCAAGGGCCGAGGGATCGAGGCGGACGATCGAGCCAATGGTCGAGGGATCGAGGCAGACGATTGCGCCAAGGGCCAAGGGATCAAGGCGGACGATCGAACCAAGGGCCGAGGGATCGAGGCGGACGATCGAGCCAAGGGCCGAGGGATCGAGGCGGACGATCGAGCCAAGGGCCAAGGGATTGAGGTGGACGATCGAGCCAAGGGCCGAGGGATCGAGCTAAGGCCTTAAGTGGGCTCGATCCATGATCGAGCTAAAGGGGACGTGGAGATCGAGTCGAGCTTTGAGCGTGGATCGAGCCGGACTTTGTGCTTTGTCTTAGCTTGATCTGGTTTGATTTCTGAATTTCCACAAATCGTCCTAAAGCTCCTGAAAGTTCTGAAAAATATCCAGAATGCATGCATATGCAAATGCTAATGCAAAAATCCCTAAAAATCACAAACTTCCTAATAACAACTATAAATGCAACATATAAACATTTAAAGACCTAAAAATTGTAACTAAATGACTCCTAAAAACCATGAAAATACAGAGACATCAGAAGTCCAGGCGGTAAAATCGCAAATTCACCACGCTACCAGTGCGGCACCGGAGATCGACTGAATTCTAAAGGAAGCCCAAAAACACCATTTACGGCACGTATAACTAAGGCTCAGATCAGTGATAAAGTAGCCATAGACGCGCTCTGAAAAACTTTCTAGTACAAGTCGAAATTCAGAAAGTTGATAGTCCTCGAAAAATCGCATTCAATCCAGGACACTCTTCATAAGGCCACAGACTTCATCACCATCGAAGAGGAGATGAAAGTTTTGTCGCAGAAGCATATATCAGCGAAGGAATCTGCCAAAGACGCGCCAGCAGAGCATAAATCAAAAAGGAAAAACCCTCGTAACGACAAGTACGTCTATGACGAGGGAGAAGATCTGTAGGGAGCGCATAACTACGCTATCAACCCGTCGTTCGAGCGAGGAAAATCATCGGGTAACACCCGAACTAGAAACACCTCTTACGACGAAAACACCTTCTGCGATTTCCACCAAACAAAGGGTCACTCCACGGTGAACTGCAAAGTTCTCGGAGCAAGGCTAACGGAAAAACAACTCGCGGGAGAGAGTTCAGAAATATCTAGTGTAAATGATCTCATCAGAGACTAACCGACCACCTAGGTCCGACCAGGCACCGCCAGGAAACAACACACCAAAAGGTCCCCAAACGGAAGAAAAGCGTGAAAGAGGGCCTGAGGACAATGGTAGCGACGTCAATCATTGCCGACTATAAGGGGATCGCAATACTGTAAAGACAGCGTCTCCACAATAAAAGCGTATCATCGCAAGGATGAATGAAGCGCCAACTGGCCCGATCACCTTCTCTTCACGTATTTCAATTCGCCAAATAACGCGATTACTTTTGAGGAAAGAGAAGCTTTCGGAATCGACACCCCTCATAGCGACCGTCTCGTTATCGATCACGTCATAAGACACCTCGAGGTTGCAAGAGTCCTCGTCGATACAGGAAGTACCGTAAATGTGATCTTCCGTGATATGCTAAATAGGATGGGAATCAAAATGTCCGAAGTCACGCCCATGCCAAAACCACTCACTGGTTTCTCCGACACAACAACCGAAAATCTTGGATCGATTCAGCTTCCGGTCGTGGCAAAAGAAGTCACCAAAATCGTCGACTTCGCGGTAGGTCTCCATCCTGCCATCTATGACGTGATCGTCGGAACACCTTGGATAAACTCCATGAAAGCGGTCGTATCGACTTACAACTTACGC
Source organism: Iberis amara (assembly GCA_900406375.1). NCBI lineage: Eukaryota > Viridiplantae > Streptophyta > Magnoliopsida > Brassicales > Brassicaceae > Iberis > Iberis amara. The sequence continues at coordinate 3,287 of OVAV01002836.1, forward strand.
ATCAAATTCCCGACGCCAGATGCAATTTCCGCAATCTGGGGATGTCAAAAAAAGGCAAGACTCTGCTTCCCAGCCGAACATAAATTAATCTGGGTCACTATGAAACCAGTGATCGGACCCAAACAAGCAAAGAAAACTCAGCCGCTAACCAAAAACATTTCAGAAAAACTTCAAAACGCTTCGGAAAAGCAGGAACCAGATTCGTCAACTCAAAAAATGGCTAACCTGAAGAAGGCGATCACGCCTCCAAGCCCACCATCCCAGACAAAACGACGTAATGAACACCATAAAAAGTAGTCGTCCCAATCGTAGCCGCTGTATCTTAAACGGACGACGCATCATCACCAAACGAGTAATCAAATTCAAGGCAACAAACTGAACTACAAGACGGCTTGATCCCCGAAAAGGGTACGTAGGCAACTTTTCGCAAGAAAAGTGCAGCTGTCCCTCTCTCAAAATAAATTGGGCGGGGGGAGTGGGTACGTATACGTATACTCGTATACTCTCGTATTTCAAAATATCCACATTCATGTACTCGATATTTTATAAAATTTCCCGCAATAAGAAAACACATTCTTACATAGAAATTTTCTCTATCTTCTTATAACTCACAAACATATTCGACTCCACTCAAAAAACACCTAAGTAACAAATAAAAATCATCGTATAACCCACAAATAGGTATCATACGACAATTCTCTTAACAAAACTCGACTAAACATCTTGCTCGTTCAGAAGAGCAAAAATGCCCTTCGACAAACCGCAGGAACATCTCAAACACATTCTAAAACGCAAAACATTCGAACGGAAAAAGACATTTCAGAAAAAACGAGACGTCAGAAACTTCCAAAAACAAACTTTCTAACTCGTACGAACGCAGTTGACACATACTTCAAAACAAAAACGAGCAAAATTTTGTAAGATCGGTTCTCATACATTCGACACAAGGATAAAGCGCTATAAAAACCAAAATTTTGGTTAGCAATTTCGAACGACTTAAAAATTATCTTCAAAGAGATGCTCGGTTTCTGATCGATGCGAGTTTGTCGCAGATTCCAATATCATATTTTAATCAAGTTGAAATCACAAGCGGGATATGTAATCCGGGATAGTCGCCGCACGCCCTAAAACTAAGAGTAAACCAAGGTCTTACCCTAAACTCAGCACACTGGTCTTTAACATCTCTAGAGATAGTATCAGACTGATACGAGATCCCTAAATTTGGCTTGTCGCTCACGCACGCAAATCCACATAACTCGGAAATTAGACTTTCCAAAAAACTCGCATCCAAAATGGTAAGCGAACGTAGCGAGAAATAAAAGAACGGAATACGAATTGACTACTCGTAATTTTGTCTCGATAACTAAAGCATATATTCACATAATTGTAACTTACAGAAATCCGCAGACCGACAGGATTCAAAGCCACCTACGACCTATCCTACTAAACTAAAAACAGGCAACACTCAGCTAAAATCATAAACAGGGAACATGCTCCCTTTATACGAACCCAAGCTCCTCACAAGCCGGGATCAAAAAAGCCAGAACACGAACCACCTAACGGACTTGGATACTGGTTTACCTATTCCTCTTCACCACGGGCTGCAGTCCTGGCGTCTTTCGAGTCTAGAGAAACATGGATCAGGGCCCAACACTCCTGAATCTCTGCTTCGATCGGGGGGGGGGGGGGNCTCCACATTTTTGCACTTAACCATATACCCAGACGCACTTTTCATCTTGATGTCCTATAGGTAATCAGGTTACGTGGTACGATACAATGCGCCCACACAACCGCAACACTCACGGTAATCTACAACGGCTTGGTGCGCTTGTTCCAATCAATCAAAATTGGCCAAAAATCAAGCCGAGCAGTCCGCTACGACCGAAGCGATCTCACGCTTACTTCGTCTGACCGCGTGGCGAATCTAGGACACTTGCTTATGCGTCGATTCTTCCATCTCTTTCCTTAAACGGAAATTCTCCTCCTCAAGTCCCTTGGCCTTGAACCGAGCCGTTCGTGCCTCCCGGTCACGCGCCCTGAGGGCCTCATCCAACGCGTGGAGACCCTATCGAAATCCTTTCAAAATGTTAGCAAAAACTCATGAAAAAATCATATAAGCGAAAAACTAACCCCCATGCACCAGCGCGAAGCCCTGGCAAAATCCTTCGACCTCACAATCCCATCCTCAGCAGAAGGTTGAGTCAAAATAGCGCTTGACAAGTTGACAAAATCGGTTTCGAGTGATGGTATCAAGATCTGGCTCAAACCGTAAATGTCATTAAGACACACCTCAGACTCGATCCTCCCCCACCTTGGGTAAAAATGCCCGCGTTAAAGGTAGCATTCTCGTTCCTCAGAGACCTTTACATGTCCCTTGCAGGGGCATCTCATACGGAGTGAAGTTCTCCATCACTAGTTCTTTTTCTTCTGCGACAACGTCGGGATGAGCTCGGGCGTTATGATAGGCAACATCGTTTTGAATCCCTTGCAACAAGAAATGACCCCAATGAAGCGGACCGCACCTAAGAAGGTCCTAACGTTATACAGGTCTTCCGGGAATGGAGGAAGCGGGTCGGGAACTGCACAAAACAAAATACGCGTTACACATCAGTAAATTGAAAACGGCTCAAATATCTGATTGAGGTACCCTTTGTACTGTATTTCCACCTAAAAGCAGAGATATATTCCTCCTCAACGGAAGCACTATCTATTCGAACAAAAAAGTAGTGTGCTCCAACCATGGAGGTAGGATTTGAACGATTGGACGACCGACATATGGTTTCGTGGCACCAGGTAGTACTGAAGCGAATTACCTAAACCCCTCGGATGAAGGAATGCCGTTAAATAATCTGGGTGATCGATAAGCCATATCGATTCAAAATTTCGACTATGACTCCTAGAATGGGAAACTATAATCGGTAATATAGGTGCGCCTCGTAGCAAGTGAACCAACTACGAGGTGGGGCACAATTTTTTTCTCCATGCTCCAGAAAGCGAAACACTACATCGTCCGTAACTTTGCATAATTCTCAAATAATAGTCATGAAGGACTCTCGGCAGAGCCTCCATCACGCATGTTTCGCACCAATATGCCTCTACCTCCTTCGAATTTATTGAGTGTTTCAGAAACTCGATTTTTGGCATAGCGCCCCCATCCTGAACCGTAAGATTTCGGGGCTAAAGATCGATGGAAACGCGTTCACGGCAACTTTTGTATTTGAATTCATAATAAAAATGGAAAAAATGGAGGATTTGAGAGAGTAAAGATTTTCTACCTTTGAAAATTTCTTGAAAAGTGGATGAGTGAAGTTTAAAAAAGTAACTTCTCAAATTTATAGCGAAAATTTTTTACTATTCATCTTCGGACTTTTGAGCCATCATTCCCGCCTAACTCGCCAAACTTTCCTAACTCAATACCTCACAAGAACATTCCAACGATTCTTGCGAGTTGGAGGGCTAATTGTTGGGGTCAAAAACGGTCACGACGAAATCGGTGCCTCACAACCACCGATGCAAGCATCAAACCACGTCAATCCCGATCAACGGAACAAACTAACTAAAGCCGCGATACTTCCGAAAGACCATAAGGAATATGTTTTAGGAGAATCAGATAACAATCGTAGAATAGCTAAGCGATTATCTCTGTATTCTTTTGTCCAGAGTCAAGAAGGTTTTTTCCCACCAAGTTTTCCTATCACTAAGGTTTTAACGAGGCAAGGTAATCCTCTTACGACTAGTGTCGGGATCAAAGTTATAATACTAAAAACCAACAGTATACCTCGACAAATAGGTTTCTGAACAACAACAAGTAATACGATCTACAGACAAACACTGAACAACACATGTCCATAAAATGACTTCGTCTCGACCTCTCCATCTCTTGTTTCGTATCATTTCGAAATTCTTTGGGAATTCTGCAATAAAAACCGTAAAACTCTCACAAGTTCCGAATTAATTGTATAAACGGTTCCGGTTATCCTATACACCAAAGTTTCCTCGGCTAAACGATTATCTCCTGCGACTTACAAAAAAATCATGAAATCTATTCGTATAAAGTTAATCGTATAAAATGATGACGTTTAGCCGAAAATCTAAGATTATCTTGACTTTACGATCAAAACCATCACTCTTCGGAATGGTCATAAGGACGTGCCCGTAGTTATCAATCGTATGAAAAGATAACGACTAACTTAAACGCCAACATTATCTCACCTATACCATTGATATTATCGTTGCGCAAAGTCTTTTTCGTATCATCGCACGAAAGGCTGGTTTTTCTAATAAGAAACGTAAAATCGCCTGAACCGTAAAATGGCCCAACGAGGTCTAAAACACGATAACGGCCACTTACGATTCCAGACGAGAAACCAGCGCAACGCAATGACGGTCGTGACTTTTCCTGCAAGACATGAAGAAATGGAAGAAATCCGGAAAAAGAAATATTTCCGCAGAAGAATAAACCAGAAAAGGAAGATTTCTGCGGAAGAACGGAGAACGGAAAAGGAATACGGACCAACCCTGAAGTCTACATAAGAGAGATGAAGAGGAAGAATAGGGACACGTTGAATTCTCCACACCGAAATGCTTAGGACTTTAGACTGTTTTTTCCGTTCTTAGCGATCTACGACTCAATTAGGTTATCACTCTCTCTTGTTAGATCTAGGACACTCGACGATAGTTCTTGTGGCTGAGACTATCATCTGATTGTGACACGCTCATATGATTCGGAATAAGAAACCTCTTTTGCCCTCTTTCGTATTCTTTAATTAGTACTTTTATTGCTTATTTTCATACTCTGATCTTTGTTTACGTTTGACTCAAAGAAATCTGGGATCTCTGGAAAATCGGGGTTTTCTTCGATTTTCCTTAACTAACGGAAATGGACAGTGCAAATTTCAATTCCTACAAAAATAATGGCAAATTTGACCACAAAATTTAACTCCCAAGTCATATGTTGACACATATTAAGATCAACTATAAGAAGATTACTTTTTTTCTCCAATTATTACTAAAGCATTCAACATCTTGTGGAGATAAAATGGTTTATATAACTAGTACTATAAAATTATAACGCTTTCTCTCTCAAAAATTTCCAGCTCTGCTCTCCTCTACGATTTTTCGCTACAGCTGGTGTCCAGTCTCACCGCTGGCGCCTAGCGGCTCCTCTCTTTTCCTTTTTTTTTCTTGCTTCTGTTTATATCGGCTTCTTCCTCCTCCGTCGGCTGATTTTAGGCTCCGTCATCACTTCTTCTCATCTTCCGGCGGAAGGCTTTACGCCGGCATGCATGCTTTTCTTTCTACTTCGCTACATTGATCTAGTTACGACCATGCACTTTCACTCGATCTTTCTTCTATAAGTCCGGTTTGGATTGTTGCGGTTTAGAAATCGAAAGCTACTTGTCATTGTTGAGGCGTTCTGTCTGTTGCTCGGGTGGTGGCTTTGGCAGTCGGTTTATGCTCGGCGAAGGGAGGTTTTTTGGTGGCCAGTTCTTCGTCGGAGGTTGCTTTAAGGGCTGGGATGTGTCTATGGCTTCGCCGGAGGTGATGCGTGGTGGCCGGTGATTCGTCTCACTGAATTGGATTCGATGGCTTGAAGGAAGGCGGGGGTGGATGTGTTTTGGGTTCTAGGGCAACTCTTCTACAGTTTGGCTTTGGCATGGGCCTATTTTGGCATCTCTGGAAGCTTATGTTGGATTAGTCCATTTCTCCAATATCTCTTTTTGGTGTTTTAATTTCTGTTTTGGTTTCTTATGTCATCTTATGGTTTGTATTAGCTTTCGGGATTCACCATTTAAAGTCTATAATCTTTTCTACTATCGCCCAATGCAGTTTTGTACTGCTTTTTGGGAATTTAGAAGATAAATTAATGTTTCTTAGTTTAGTTTTACTAAACTACATTCTCCTTCAGAAGTTCTACGTTCTCCTTCGGGAGTTTTTATTCGCTTTGGCGATTTTTATTATCTCTTGCATGAGGTTATCCACCCTTTGTGTGTTTTACTTTTCTTCATGGTGGGATTATATGTACCTTGTAATGGGTTTAATCTTTTAAACTAATATAAAACTCTTTGATGATAAATAAAAAATATCTTCTTGAGATATTACACGTTAACTAAAACATGTTAGTCTATGTTGACATCTCTAAAAAACATAGCAATTTTAATTATCAATTATTTGTTTGAACTTAGTTTTGTTAGTGCAACTTTGACTCATTTTCTAACTTAGATTACACAAATTTTCATAGTTTTTTGTTAATAAAAATGTATTTGAAAAACGATTATGTAAATTATTTTGACTCAACTATAATATTCTTAATTTACAGTATTATACTACATATGCGACACTAATGATATTGATATGAATAAGATTTTACATAATTATGAAGGTTAATTTGCAAATATGACAAAAATATCAATAATATTCAAACTCATACTCTTGTTTCAAAAAATATCATATGTTATATTTATGAAAAATTATAATATCTCAAAACTAATATACAAACATAAATTACTTTATGCTACAACGGATATCAATTTTTGTTTAAAATTTTTAAATATATCAACACATGGCTTTTTCATAGTAGTTATGCTGGTGTAACTACCACTTTAATGTAAGCATATCATTTAATAATTCTAACACATTATACTTGTTATAGCGAATGGGACAAACAAAAATAAAAAATGATATAGGTTGACATTTACCCTAACAAAGTCTCCCTAGCCTTGTTCACATTAATTAACTCGCAGATCCCACCTGAAAAATCATCAACCAAGACCAATAGTTCTAAAAATCCTGAATATAAATAGCTGTAACATGTTTCTATTAATAAAAGTTAGAGCAATTAAGTGAGTGATCTTATTAACTGGTTAGTGTTGAAAGGATGTTGAACTTCGTGTGGACGGCAGCGTTGGGCGTTATAGCTTTAGTGGTTGTGAAGATAAGTGAGTGGTGGTACCGATGGTCAAACCCAAAATGCAATGGCAAGTTACCACCCGGATCTATGGGTTATCCGATTATCGGAGAGACATTTGAATTCTTTAAACCCCATGGAATGTATGAGATCTCACCCTTTGTCACAAAAAGGATGTTAAGGTCAAATTCCTATCCTGTTTTACTTTCCTTTACCGAGATATTCAAACTTTATAATAGTAAATAATATAGGTACGGGCCGATGTTTCGGACAAACATTCTTGGATTAAAAACGGTGGTTTCAACGGAAAAAGATGTGAACCATGAGATCCTACGGCAAGAGAACAAGTCTTTTGTGTTGAGCATGCCAGAAAGTTTTCTCAAGATGATAGGGAAAGATAGCATGGCCGTCAATCATGGGAAGATCCACAAGAACAT
>OVAV01002837.1:0-10628 GCA_900406375.1 Iberis amara
TATATATATATATATATATATATATATATATCTAATTGATCTATTTTTAAAAATTTTAGACTATCATTTTTTTAGAATCTCATAATCGGTTATGATGATCTTATAATATCAAACTTAATACATATATATATACTATTATTTTTAAATTTTAAAGTTTTGGTAAAAAATCTATCTATTTTAAAAAATAAGATAAAGTAAAATCGGTTCATTTATTTTAATTTTTGACTGGTTATTACAATCTCATAACTCGCTCTAATGACATCATCATCATATAATATCAATTTTAATACATAAATATTTTTTTATTTTTTTGGGTCAAAATACATAAATATGTTATTTTTGTTTGTAGTCGTGTGATGCATCGTTGTTGCTAGAAACAACAACAGGTGTAGAATCAGAACAAAAATCAACAAGGAGTTTTGGTATGAGAAACTTCAAATATGTTAAGATTATAAAAGACGCACTAGAGAAAGAGTGTCCTTCTACAGTTTCTTGTGCTGATATTGTCGCTCTCTCTGCTAGAGACGGTATTGTCATGGTACGTCCAAAAACATCTATTTTTTATGCATTTTCTAATAATGTTTTTTTGTAATTTTATTTTTAATTTTTTTTTGATGAATAGTTGAAAGGGCCAAAGATAGAGATGATAAAGACAGGAAGAAGAGATAGTAGAGGAAGTTACTTGACAGATGTTGAGAGTCTAATTCCTAATCACAATGACTCTCTCTCTTCTGTTCTCTCCACCTTTAGCTCCATTGGTATCGATGTTGAAGCCACCGTTGCTCTTTTAGGTAATTTCTTAGCAAATCTTATTTTTCATATTTTAGATCAATAGATTTGAGTCTAGTACAGTAAAACTATCAACATTTCTGGATAGAAAATAGCTTTTTACCAAACCAAATTTATCAATTTGATGCTTTGATTCTTTGTTTTCTTTTTCTCGATTTTTTTTANTTTCTCGATTTTTTTTATAATAAATCAAATTTAATATTAATATTGTTAGTGATGTATTGAACTAGTATAGTATACATAATTGTCGTGAAAGTTACTTAAATAGTTATTTGTTTGTTGATGGTTTTGAAATAGTTTACAATATTCATTGTTATGAAAGATCAAGCTTGTTTGATTTGGTATTATAATCAAAGAGGCAAAAGAAAGAAAAAAGATAAACTATACATAGAAAATATTTACCAAATCCATGTATTCAAACAAAATTCTGTTGTAACCATCAATGTTACATATTTCAAAACCGACAAAAAAACAAAAATATATATATTGTTTCTAATACGTTATTAAAGAGGTGAAAATTGCATAGAAAAGAGCTTTTTACCAAACCAAATATATCAATTCAATTTAGTACAACTTAATATAAATGCTTTGATTATCAGTTTTTTTTCTCGATTTTCTATAATAAATAAAATTTTAAATTAATTTTGTTATAGTGATATGTTTGACTAATATACTATAAATATTTTTCATGAAAATTACTTAAACAGTTAAATTTTATCTTTTGTTGGTTTTGATATAGCTTATACTATTTATTGTTATAAAAAGAAGGTTGTTTGGTTACATAGTTTTGGTATTATAGTTAAAAAGGTAGAGGAAAAAAGATAAACTATACATATAATAGAAAAAGACCAGACAGTATTACCAAATCCATGTAACCTAAAAAAATTCTATTGTAACGATCAATATTACGTACATATCTCAAAATCGACTAAAAACAAAATACATATATTGTTACTTAACTAGTAGAGAGGTGGAATTGCATAAAAATACATTATAACTTCTATAAATTAATATTTTAATAAACCAATATATTTTCTCGCTTTCAAACTTGATTTTTTTTAATTAATTTTTTTATAAATTAATATAATGGTCTCAAGACTCTCAAATAGAGGTGGGCATTCAGTTTGTTCGTTTTTTAGTTCGATGTTCTTGGTTTTTTTCTTGCAGTTTGGAATTCGGTTTTTTTTGTTCGAAAATCTTAATGTCGGTTAAATTTCGGTTTGTTCTGGTTTTTTTCAGTTCTTTTTTTGTTTTTTGGGTTTGTTCGGTTAATTTTAGCAAGTTCGGTTTGGTTTGGATTAGTTCGGTTTATTTAGTAAAAAATTGTTGTCGAACCGAACCAAACTAAAATAAAAAAAAATGTCGAATTGAATGAACTAACCGAATAAACCGAACCGAACCAAATTTAGTTCGGTTTAAATGCCCACCCACTATTAAATTCCTTTTTCTACTGTATTATTATTTGATCATTCGATTTATATAACCGTATAGGTGCTCACTCGGTGGGAAGAGTCCATTGCGTAAACTTAGTGCACCGACTATACCCAACAATTGACCCAACTCTCGACCCAAGTTACGCCCTTTACTTGAAAAACCGTTGCCCAACTCCAACCCCAGACCCAAACGCTGTCTTGTACTCTCGCAACGACCGTGAGACTCCAATGGTTGTAGACAACATGTATTACAAAAACATCATGGCACATAAAGGACTACTTGTAATTGATGATGAGCTAGCCACTGATTCAAGGACCGCACCGTATGTAGCTAAGATGGCTGCAGACAATGATTACTTCCATGAGCAATTCTCACGTGGCATAAGGCTATTGTCCGAGACCAATCCACTCACTGGTGATCAAGGGGAGATCAGGAAGGATTGTCGTTATGTGAACTAATTGATATATTATATAATGTTGTGAAAGGTGATATCATTAACCATATTTATATGTAATGAAAACGTATGCATGTAAATGTGTTGGATTTAATAAGAAGATATATATACCAAAAATGTTATGGATTGTGATATATATGTTTGGATCGTTTCAAGGTTTTAAGGAAATTTGATATTTTTGTGTTTTTGTTTGGTAGTTGTGGGTGATTTTGAAATAACAACCGATTCGAACTTTACTCAAAATTTTGTTTTGATAGTACCAATTAATGAATTAAATATAAAGTCTAGCGATTATAAAATTTAGAGGAATTCTTTGAAATACCATTAAAAGATTTTTAAATTCAAAAAATATCATACACTCTCAAAAGTTCCAAAAATATCATTAAATTGTTTTTTTGTTTTCCAAAAATACCCCAAACATAAAAAGTGAATTTGAAGTGTTTAGAATTTAAGTTTTTGGGTTTGTGTTCACTAAATAAAGTTTATAATTTAGTTTTGAAGGGGTGGGGTTTGATTTTTGGGGTTTAAGGTTTAGTTTTGAAGTTTAAAGCTATTTCAGATTTGTGGTATTTTTCGAACAAAAACAATTTTGTGGTTTTTTTGGAACAAATTAAGAGTGTGTGGTATTTTTGAAACACATCCACTTTTTTGGTATTTTTGAGAATGCTCCTTAAATTTAGAGTATTTTGAGCAAAAGAAAAGTTTGAACACAAAATATAATTAATAATTTAGGAGCATATGAAAATAGATCAAATAAAACTACATGGCACTTACATGAATATACTAAAATTATTTTTTAACATTTTTTTTGTAAAATATTCAAACAAATTGTATGATACAACAATAAAAAAGGGTGGGTGTCACTATGTGGTTTTGGTACATTTTTTCTATAATCAATATAGAAAAGATAAAATGATAGAAACTCGTTATAAATCAGTATGATTTAATAAAAAAATTGGTTTGCTTGGATTTAGTTGTGATCACTCGAGTTCCACAACTACTCCATCCGTTTTTTAAATATTGTTTTATTATATTTTTCACACAATTAAAGAAATTTATGTTTTCAATAAAAATAACTTTAAGTATTTTAAATCAACCAATAGAAAAAAGTACTGCAATTATTCTATTGGCCAGAAGAGTCAAACTTATTAAATTTATGCATTAAAAACTTATAACCACATTCTTTTTGCAACAAAAAATAATAGCTAAAACGACAATATTTTAAAATATTTAAACAACGAAGGGAGTTTAAAGTTTAAACTAACCAAAAATGTATGGTAATTAATGACGTTATGAGCAAACTAATCTTAAATATGGAACTCTAATTAATGTCTAATGCTTAACAGAAAAAAAACTTAACAAAACTAATGTATGATCTATTCACATGACTCTAGTATCTTTGCAAATTGTGTGCTTTAAAAAAATAGATATATATATATATATATTTTTTTTTTTTCAATTTGGAAAATAAATATTTTGTTTTCAATTTAAGAAATAAGTATTTTTTCATTCACACATACAATTCACTATTCACACGAACAACTCACCGTTCATAAATAATTCATCATTTACGAAATGAAAAATAGTATATACAAAAAAAAATTTATAAAATACTTTTTTTTTGCAAAGTATAAACAGAAACTTTATTACTATCATTATTTTCTACGATGTGAAGGTATTTTTCTTTAATTCTACATACTAAAAATATAGAGGTCAACTTCAGGGACACTAATGAGCAAGTAACGTCTATAACTTGCTGATACCTTGTCAAATCACGATCGTGTTTGTTTAGTTGTGAGATGCCAAACGAGTTGGGTACTTCTCCATGTGTCTACATTGACTCTTTTTGCAATCATTTTCATTATTATACTCTTGTTTTATTTCAATTATCCGCGAATAATTTGGTCAGTCTCCTTTGGTGTCTAATAAATAAATAAATCTATTGGTATATAAACTGGCAGATATAATAACATTACTGATATGACCAAGAGATAGATCTTGACTTCTAACATAAACTCATGTATATTTAAACCATTTTAAAGAAGTAATATGACACACAAAAGTAAACTCATGGACTCAATTTGGTCATTAGTTTTGTCCAGTTATTACGATGATTATAATGCATTTAATACCATATAACCTGCATATAATGTAAGTATGTTACTTTTTTGTGACATTGATCTTTACACTACAATGGATTGGTCCAATAACTAAAATTTCAGAAATGTAAGAAAATACACTCGCTATACGAGTTGGCGAGTTTCGATCCTTAGTTTGGTAAAAAATAGCAAAAATAACAACCACAAAATCACTTGCTTCTTGTTAATGTAAATATGTTATTGAACCCATAATTAAGATGAGTTTTTCTCTATTCGACGGTAGAAAAACTTTTTAATAAATAAAATTTTGAGATGTTTAGTGGTTAAGATAATAATTAAATTAAGTAAAATCGAATGTTAGAAATACGTTTTCAGATATTCAAAAATGTATTTGTTTTATAGAGAGATTAGTAATTCATTATTTTTGTTGGAACTTAAAAGTTTGAAATGGATTATTACCAATGTTTCGGCGGATTTTTTGGTGAAGACGTTCATCGGAATGACCGGATTATGAGTGCATCAAAAATCTTGTAACGAGCACTATAATTTAGAATATTCATTTGTCAAATATAAGTATAATTTGAATGAGAAATGAAGGTGTAAAGAGAGCAACTTAAACATGCATAAACACAACAATGTTAACTTAGTGTTGACTAAGTTCAACAAGTGTTTTTATCCCACATTGTTTGGGAGAACTTTTTTTTCACTAGTATATATGGGAGAAGGCATAGTTAATATCAAATGGGTTGAGTACACTATGGTGTGTTGGAGAGAGATGGGCCACCCATATGCGCACCGCCGCCGACTGATCGGCTCGGCTCGCACGCGCACGGGTTGCGGGACGTTGGGTCTTTGGGAATGTCCCAGTCCCAGGTACATGTCCATCAAGATGTATTCTTTTTGGAGAAAATTTCTATGGATTTTTTGGCCAATTTTTAATATGTTGTCAGTTCGATTTCTAATCGGAACAGAACCGAAACCGAAATTAATTTCGGTTCGATTGTATCTCTCTCCATCTCATGTGTTTGACCAAGTCTCTAACGGTTCCCGGATTTTTCGCGATCTCAACCGTTTCGATTATGCTCTGCTCGCCTATAAAGGTCGACCTCGTCTCATTCATTCTCAACCTGTTTTTTACACACATAAAAAATCCATCAATCTCTCTCGTCTTCTCTCTCTCGCGTAAGTCTTCCCGAGATTACATCGTAGCACCGTAAGTCCTAGACTCCGAAATCGAGTGTTACGATTTGGTTTCAAAGCGATTGTATCATGGGATTCTTGAATCGTACATAAACCGTCACACTACAGACGATTTTTAGAATTAAAGAACGAGATCATATCTCGACTCCGCTTCTATTTTATCGCGTTTTTCATCGTATTTCCTTAAACCGGTTTTTACCGTTCTACAATTTTTTATAGGATGCATCATAATGTAAAGCTTTGGCCACGCTTCTTATAAAATATATTATGAATTATTATTCTTTTTCCTTTTCAACTGGCAATAATTTGTCTTCATTATATATTCTCAACTAGGCTAAGAATCTTAATTTGCCAATAACGTCAGATTTGCCTGCGACCCTCTTAAGTTCATGACTATCGACATTATTGATTCTTCTTCGTAAGCTTAGTTTCGTGGACTAGGAGACAATACCGGATCCATAAATTATTGTTTTGTACCGTACAAAAATAATGTATTATATACTTTTAAAATCTTTCAAATATTCTTCTTGTCTGAAGTGTTGAAGTCGTACTTTGTGTCCCTCTCTCGTTTCCAATCAGATCTGCAAAGCACCGGTTTTGTGAAAAAGGGACGTAAAATTGGGCTTTGTTGGGCTTCATTTGTATCCCCAAACACGTATCATATACAAATCGGAAAAATGGTCAAAAATTCTCAAACTTTTGAAAGTAGACCGTTTAATTTCCAAACTCTCAAACAGACCAATTAATTCACGAACTTTGGTTGACCTGGCCCGTTTAGTCTCACGAAAGTCAGCCGTTTATTGTTTAGTAACTACGTTTAACGGATTTTAATTTTTCCGTTTAATCAAAACGACGACGTTTTGAAAACACAACTAAACACACTTAGAAAACGCGAAAATGGCTAGAAAATTCCCAAACCTTTGAAAGTAGACCGTTTAATTCCCAAACTCTCAAACATGCCAATTAATTCACGATATAATAATTGACCCTTAACATCCCATTTGAGAAAAGTACAATCAATACCAATTATTGGCCTACAATTCTACAACCACGATTCACGTTGAGCTTCAGAGCAAACATAGAGTCGATCAAACCTTTGTTTGGGTTGCGGAGTTGCCCCTGGAATAGTTTCAATCTCCATAGTAGTTCCTGGATTTGATTTAAGGATTTCAGCTTGATAATCCCACAAACGACAGAAATGTGCTTCATGGCTGAGCTTCCTTTCTTTGTACAATTTACTCTTTGCTTTTGCACATTGATCATCTGTAACAATCATATTGTAATCCTTCTTAATCTCAACAACCATTTCTTGCTTCATGAACTTAGGATTAATCCACAGCTTCTCAAAGAATAAAAGAGCAATCGTTGATCTCTTCAACATTTTCGTATAGCCACAACGAATGCAATTGTGCTCGTTAATGAATATCTTGATATGCAACTTGTATCTACTCCTCTCATATCAGCAATACAGTTTTCACGGACACTCTGGAGCCTCTGGAGGCAACAATGATATTTCCCATGCACACTTTGTTCCAAGTCTCATTGTCGATGACTTATACATCTTTATATTTATGCCAGTTTTGAGTGAGTACCTTAAAACAACAAGCTTAAAAATCCTCAGCACATCCGAATGTCTTCCCCCAAACCCATCAATTAATCATAACCCAACGCATTAGCATGCTCGACCCGTTCCTCATAAACTTCTTCATCATCGTCCAATGACAAAGGGTTTGGAATGTATTCATCGTTCCAGATATCATTACCACTCTCCACATCACTTTCCTCTCACCATTTTCCATTGCTACATCTCCGAAATGACCAGTTGATCGGGCCAGGTCAACCGAAGTTCATGAATTAATTGGCTTGTTTGAGAGTTTGGGAATTAAACGACCTACTTTCAAAAGTTTGGAAATTTTCTGGCCATTTTCCCGTTTTCTAAACGTATTTAATTGTGTTTTCAAAACGTCTTCGTTTTGATTAAACGAAAAAATTAACACCCGTTAAACGCAGTTACAGAACAGTAAACAACTGACTTTCGTGAGATTAAACGGGTCAGATCAACCGAAGTTCGTGAATTAATTGGCCTATTTGAGAGTTTGGGAATTAAACGGCCTACTTTCAAAAGTTTGAGAATTTTCTGACCATTTTCCCTATACAAATCTCCATTTTTTTTATTGATTTGTTTCGTTTGATTAAACCAAACAGAACTAATTTTTGATTTGAGTTCAGGTAGAATTATTCTTAGAACCGAATCAACAGAACTAAATTAAACTCCAAGCAAAACCAAGAGATTTTGGTCTAGTGGTTGAGACACTCTTTGGAGTATTCAAAGTCACTAGTTCAAATCCCTTGGAAGGAGTGATTTACGCCTTAATAGGTATTATCAACGGCTGGCTCTGGACACCGGGGGAGATTATGGGTCAAAGGTCTGGAACTTCCAAAATTTATCCAAAAAAAAAACTCACAATATATTTGTGTTCAGTTTCGAAGTTATAAAGAAGGAAATAATAAAGGACAAAAAATAAAGAAGAGATGATATTCTCAAAAATACTAGAAAAAAATGTTTATCCAAAAAATACCATATATTCTGAATTTGTTCTAAAAATATCACAAGTTTTTTTTTTCTTTCCAAAAATACACAAATTTAAAATAGCTTTAAAACTTCTAATTTAAATCATAAACTTCGAAAATCAAATTCTAGCCCTTCAAAACTAATAAATCTTAAACTCTAGATCTAAACCCAAAAATTTAAATACTTAATCTTTAAAATTTATTTTGATGTTTGTGGTATTTTTGGAGAAAAAAAATTTAGTAATGTTTTTGAAACTTTTAAAAGTGTATTATTTTTTGAAATTTCAACTTCTTTAGTGGTATTTCAAAAGAAAATTTAATAAAAATTTGTGAAAGAAAGAAGAGGTAAATATGTGGAAAAAAAAAAAAAAGTGGTGGAAAAAAAAAAAAAAGAAGAGGAAAATATTTTNAAGAAGAGGTAAATATTATTTATGGGCCTTTATTTTTTAATTTAGTCAAAATTTAGATTACCTGCCAAAGCGGGCCGTGTGTGAAATTATTTGTCCCTCTCTCTGTTTCCATGTTTTTATCTTTTGTCTTAATCTCCCACAGATCTCCATTTTCGTAGAATCTCCGTTTCGGATCGTTCTTTGCCACAATTCGGATCTAACAGATATCGGATCGTAGCTATGAGCAGTAAAGGTTCCGCCGGAAAGGTATGTCTCCGATTTTAGAATTTCGATCAAATCGAGTTCGGTTTCGCTATCACTCCTTTATCTATAAATTGTCCGAATCTTGGTCTACTATCGTTAGATCTATTATAGCTGGAAACTCATCTTACAAGTTTTATTCAAAAATGATTAGCAATTTAGGTGTTTATTATGGTGAATTGTCTTGATCTTTGATGATCCATTCGCATGCATTGTTTATGATCTGGCTTTCTCAACCATTACTGTGAAATTTTGGAAGCGATTGAAAATTTTTTGATCGTATTGTTGGATTAGTACGTTTGGCTTTCCTAAAATTTAGCCATAGTTAGAGCCTCTAGACTTGAAAAATCATCGAAAAATTACATTTATTAACCGATCAAGAAAGGAATCACTGATAATGATGGTTTCAATAACCAATGATGAGTTGGTCTATTAGTTAAACCCTTAGCTCTTGAAAATGTGAAGGTCTAGGAGGTCACATGTTTGATTCACGTTGGGAGGGCAAGTCAACAATCTGTGTTTGTATGCTTTGGTATGAATATTTACATACATTGTTTATGAATCGACAGGCGGGGGCTGCTGCGGCGGCCGAAGCGAATGGATTGAACCCGGGATTGATAGTATTGCTTGTTGTTGGAGGTCTGCTTGTGACATTTCTTATAGCTAATTATGTGATGTACATGTATGCTCAGAAGAATCTACCTCCAAAGAAGAAGAAACCAATCTCCAAAAAGAAGCTTAAGCGTGAGAAGCTGAAGCAAGGAGTCCCAGTACCCGGTGAATAGATTCCATCTTCTTCTTCTTCAACCATCAGTACTAAAATTTACCATTTTTTTCTTCTTGTTGTCATGACAATGTCATTGAGTTGAGACTTGTATTGAGAATAGAAAACACTCTTCTTTTGCTTTTGGTTAGACTTCAAATTTTGAATCTCATTTTTTATTGTTCCTTTAACATATTTGGTCTAAGTTGAAGAATCTTTCTATCATCACTTAACTTTATTTGTTTAACTTGAACCAATCCGAGGTTTTTATTATTTTTTTTATTTATTGTCATATTAATCTCTAGATCACAACAAACGGGTATAGGAATCCAAATTAAAAAAAATTACATTCGCATATTGAAGAATCAGATTCGATCCGATTGATAAGTTTTGGGAGTTCTGTGAACAATTGAATATTATTGACCATATGATCGCGCGCGACTCAGAACATCTAAGGGCATCACAAACCTGTTATTGCCCAAAACTTTCTTGGCCTAGACGGTTGAGGTTTCAAACGGACTAGCCCGCGTCCATTTGGCCCGCCCTGCAACGGGTTCAAATTTTCTGACCCATGGCGGATTGACCCGGAAAACCCATGGGCATTTAATAGAATGTCCAAACCCGCAGCCGCAGATTTTGCGCTTTAGCGGTTCGGCCCGTGGACACTT
>OVAV01002838.1:0-10626 GCA_900406375.1 Iberis amara
TAATTCTTTTCTTGGTTTAGTTAATAAAGTTGCAGGGAGTTTCGACTCCTTCTGCATTTACCAAAAAAAAAAATCAGTTTCATTATTTTTGTGTGTTTCTTCTATATTAATGGTAAAAATAATAATTTGGTTATAAGACAAAAACACAAAGGAAAAAAAAAAAGAACCCAAGATAATTTTACAAATCTGTTAAAAGATGGATTTTGGTTTTTTGTGTAGAAGAGGTAATTATTTCAAAAAACTAGTTTTCCTACATTTTAGAGAATCAATTTTTTAAAAATCTTGATTGGATAAAAATAGATTAGAAAAACAAAACAAACAAAAAGAAAAAGTAACTAAAATTTACTGAGATTCTTATGGCGGTTACTGGCGATTCTTATGGCGATTTTTGTTTTCTTTCACGGTGGTAGTTTTTGCCTTTTCTCCTCCAGTTTGATTGGGTGAATTTCTCAACTACTCATCGTGCATCCATTCCCACGATCCCTATTTTCTCGGATTGTGATGCAGTTCTCCTTTCATGGCGGTTTTTTCATTTTGTCTATATATGTTTCAATTGGTGGAGTTGGTCTGGGTTTTTGCTATCGGTACTTCATTTGCAATATTATCTATTTACAATGGCGAATCAGATTCAAAGAGGAGTTCAAGACATTAATCTGGGTTTTAACGATGAACCAATTGCTTTGCCTCCTTTGATTGTTGCTAATGCGGCGGCACAAAATCGCCACATCATTGTTGGCCAGCCTCTAATTCCGGTGCGGCAAAATCTCATAGCTATAATTGCAAATCTTCCACGTATCTAGGGTCAGGCTGGATTCGTACAAGGACGGATTGTTGAAGGTGCATGCTTTCAGTTTGTTTTTCCGAATGAGGATTCCCTAATGACAACTCTTCGTCGGGGACCATGGTCTTATGCGGACCGTATACTTGCTCTTGATCGATGGTCTCCTCAGTTTGATATGACCACACTCAATTTCATACCATTTTGGATACAAATCAGAGGTATCCCGGTGCAATATATTGATCGGGAAGTAATCATCTCTATTGGTCGTGCTTTGGGACATTACTTGGAAGTCGATTTCAATCCGGACACAGCGATGCGTTTGGATTATGCTCGTGTACGGGTTAATTGGGATGTCAATGCACCACTCCGATTTCAACGAAATTTTCAGTTTGAACAGGGAGTTAACATTTTACTCCGTTTTCGATATGAGAGATTGCGTGGTTTCTGTGAGATTTGCGGACTAATGACCCATGATTCAGGTGCATGTCTTGTAGGTGAGGATGATAATCCCAATCCTAATGATGCTGAGGATAATGATCAAGACCAGGGTCAGCCGATTCAAGTTGACGAGGCTGATGAAGCTCCTGCCTTGAATGTAATTGATAATCCACAACCACAGGAGCAAGATCAAGCACTGGATATTGTTGATATTGGCGTGGATGAACTTGTAGCAAGTCTAGCCCAAGCTCCATTGTCACCTCTTTTCAGCCCTGAATTTATACCATTAGCGGTCGAATCTCCGACTCCATCTCCACCCCTAACAATTGTTCCAGACTTCGCTGCTTCAGGACCTATTGACATAAATTCAGAAGCTGATACTGCTCACCTTATGGATTTATACACAACCTATGCTGAGACTGAAGGTGATCACTCAAGAGCTAAGCGCAAGCGCAAGTTTATTGAAGGAGTTCTGGAATTCGAACACTCACAGAAGCTATACAGACAATCGCTCAAACTTGGTGAATCTTCTTCCTCACATAACAATTTGGACAGAGGCGCGGTGGGCCCGAAACCACCACCGAAACAATGAGTACACTTGTTTGGAACTGTCAGGGATCGGGCAATGCACTGACAGTTCGACGCCTAAAGGAAATGCGAAGACGTTATTTCCCGGACATGCTTTGCTTATTAGAAACCAAACAACAAGACCTAACAATACAAGATCTGGGTGTTTCTTTGGATATGCTCATTGGTTCACGGTTCCACCTCAAGGCTGTAGTGGTGGTTTATGTCTTTATTGGAAATCATCTGTATCTGTTTCAGTTGTGTTTTTAGCTCTAATGTTATCGATTGTAAAGTGGTTATTAATGGAAGAAGCTTTTTATGTTCGTTTGTGTATGGTCACCCTGATCCTTCACAAAGAAATCACTTATGGGAACGATTTCAACGCACATCTATATCTCGGCAATCTCCTTGGCTTGCTCTAGGCGATTTTGATGAAATCGTGAGTAATCAAGAGAAACAGGGTGGTAGAATTCGGTCTGAGGCAAGTTTTCAGGATTTCCGTAATATGATCACAATCTGTGATTTTACAGATCTCAAGTTTTCAGGTGACAAATTCTCATGGGTTGGTAAACGTTATAACTACACAATCAAATCATGCTTGGATAGAACTATGGCAAATTCAGAGTGGCATTCGATCTACCCAAATGCATTGACAACTTTTCTCCCTTTTGAAGGATCGGATCATCGCCCACTTCTTACTGTTTTTAAACCTTTATCTGCTCCTCGTGGTTATCACTTTTGTTATGATGGTAGACTTTATGCCAATGACAGATTTCGAACAGAGTTGATAAGGCATTGGGATTCAGCCCCCTCCTCATCACGTGATTTATCACAGACCTTATGCATGACCTGTACAATGATTCGTAATTGGAGGCGTGGGAATGAGACGAACTCTCGTGTTCTTATTCGGAAATTGAAATTTCAGCTTGATGAAGCTATTTCTTCAGGCCAAAGTACTGACCATATTCACTCTATCCAAGCTGATCTTCAATAAGCTTATGGGTTAGAGGAACAGTATTGGAAGGTCAATAGTAGAAATCAATGGCTGAATTGTGGAGACAGAAACACTAAGTTTTTCTATGCATCTACAAAAAATAGATTTGCTCGCAATCGGCTCAACACTTTGAAAGATCAATCTGGTGTTAATGTTTATGGAGATGAACAGATTGGAGATGTGGCTCAACATTATTTTCAATCTCTATTTACATCAGAGACTAACCACAATCAATGATATGATGACATCTTTCAAGATTTTCAATCTAGGGTAACTTCTGAGATGAACCAGGCTCTGTTAGTTCCAGTAACAGAATCTGAAATTCATGATGCCGTCTTTGCAATTGGTGAAACAAAATCTCTAGGTCCTGATGGTTTTAATGGCCAGTTTTATCAACAATATTGGAATGAAATAAAGCAACAAAACATATAAGAGGTTCACACTTTCTTTGAGTCTGGTTATTTACAGGCAGGTGTTAATCACACCCATATATGTCTTATTCCAAAGAAGTCAAACCCTGAGGATTTATCTAACTTTCGTCCAATTTCATTATGTAATGTCAGATACAAAATAATTTCCAAGATCCTGGTAAATCGATTGAAGCAGATTCTACCATTACTGATAAGTGAGAATCAATCCGCTTTTGTGCCTGGCCGTCATATTATTGACAATGTGATGGTTGCGCAAGAGATGCTTCACTCTTTATTTCGCCGGAAACGATGGGCAAAATCTTATCTAGCAGTTAATATTGATATATCAAAGACTTACGACCGGATAGAATGGGGTTTTATGAGAGAAACAATGGTCATGATGGGGTTTGCAACACAATGGATTGACTGGATTTTTTCTTGTATAACTTCATCTACCTTTTCAGTTCTAATTAATGGAAACCCTCAGGGTAATATCACACCAACACGTGGCCTTCGACAAGGGGATCCTTTGTCACCGTATTTATTCATTATTTGTGCTGAGGTTCTCACCCATCTTCTGAAGACTGCTGAAGACGCTTCTTTGATCAAAGGAATGAAAATAAGTATGTCTGGACCATCGATAACTCATCTTTTATTCGCAGATGATGCATTATTCTTTCTCCATGCACATCTAAGATCATGTTCTGCCCTCAAACGAATCCTTACGGTCTTTCAAAGAGCATCTGGTCAGGCGATAAACTTGAACAAATCGTCACTTATCTTTGGTGCAAAAATACAACAATCTGTCAAGGCAAGACTCCACCAGATTCTACAGATTTATAATGTTGGCGGCTCTGGTATGTATTTGGGTCTTCCAGAGTTCTTTGGCAGAGCAAAAAAACATCTTTTCGATTATATAATTGACCGGTTAAGGACTCGCACTTCAGGTTGGTCCCTTAAGTTTTTATCGCCAGCCGGAAAAGAAATTTTGCTAAAAACAATTGTTATGTATCTTCGTATCTACTCAATGCAATGTTTTAAACTCCCAAAAGGAGTATGTGATCAACTAGAGCAGGTTATAGGTGGAGCAAGGGTCAAGGAAATCGTTCTTTACACTGGTTCAAATGGAATAGAATGAGTTTACCAAAGAAGGAGGGTGGAATTGGTTTTCGAGATATACATCATTTCAATTTAGCTTTATTAGGCAAACAAGTATGGAGACTACTCCACTCACCTTCTTCTTTGGTGAATCGTGTTTTAAAGGGACGTTATTACCCAGATTCAGGAATTCTTGAAGCTGTTTCAGGGTCTAAACCATCCTATGTTTGGAGATCCTTATTGGCAGGGAAAGATTTACTCAATCAGGATCTAAGAGTCTCTATAAGTTCAGGTACTAACACACCTATTTGGTCTCAGCCATGGCTTCCCACTCATCCGCCTAGAGCCCCAACTCCAGTCTACGGTCCATTACAGAACATTTCAAAAGTACAAGATTTGATGAATCACTCAAAACATGGCTGGAATCATGATCTAGTTGATGCCAATATCTGTATGGAAGATAGAGTTCTGATTAAATCTTTAAAGTTGTGTAAGGCGCCTGCATTGGATTTGTTAGGTTGGCATTATACACCAAATGACTTGTATACGGTAAAATCGACTTATTGGCTAGCCAGTCATTTACCTCAGTATAACAGAGCTTTACCAATTCCTGGTGATTCGTCGGTTAAAGCAAGAATCTGGAAACTACAACTACCTCCTAAACATAGACATTTCTTATGGTGATTGATCTCATATGCTTTACCTATTGGTTCTATATTACGTCATCGCCATATATCAAATGATGATCAATGCCGTCGTTGTTGTGCTTCTGTTGAAGACCCTCTGCATCTATTTGTATTATGTCCTTTTGCTAAAGCTGTGTGGCATAGATTAGGAATCAATCTTGATTCCCATCTACAAGGAATTGATAATATCCAAGACCTCATTTCCGTGTTTATTACCTCTTCAATGGCTGCTACGTCACATCTCCAACTATTGCCATTCTTCATTTTGTAGAGATTATGGAAATCAAGGAACCTTTTGTATTATCAATCAAGATCTTTGTACTGGACAACAATCTCTAATAATGCTTTATGTGATTCTGTTGAGTGGTTTCAATCTCAAACAAAAGCTGTGAATTCACCATCAACCCCTATGAATGTTCAGAGATCTTGTACTTAGCGAAAACCAGATTCTGGGTTTGTTAAATGCAATTTCGACGGTAGTAGAACCTCAACAGGTACTTCAAAAGGAGCTTGGATAGTAAGGGATTCATCGGGTTTCTTTTTAGAAGCGGAAATTGCTCAGGGTCAAGACTGTGATTCAAGTTTAGCTAGTGAATGTCAAGCTCTTTTAATGGCTTTACAACATTGTTGGGTTAGAGGGTATTCAAAAGTTATATTTGAAGGAGACAATAAGATGTTAATCTCTTTACTCAATGGAGAAGCTTTGGACTTTCACCATCGTAATTGGGTTCGGGATATTCAAGCATGGAGATCGAAATTCACTAAAGCCAGATTTAATTGGGTACCAAGAGTTCTCAATCACGTAGCAGATGCTTTGGTTCATCGTACTTTACCTTCGACCTTATTATTTCAAAGTTTCTTTTATGTTCCTTCTGGTTTAGACAGTTTGTTATTTGTGGATCACAATCCAAATTATTAATATAAGTTGTTGTTGGAAAAAAAAAAACAAAACAAAACAAACACCCAAAAAAATTAGGTTTAGCCGCCAATCCAGACGCTACCAGACACAGGTCCCTAAGCGCTCCGAAGATGCTGCTCCTCGACGCCGGCGGCGGTGCTTCCCGCCGGCGTCGCCTNCTTCTCACTGGTCTTCGTGTTTCTCTTCAGAGTTTCTTCGTCTCTGCATTTCAGTCTCGAGCACTTCGCTATTTCTCTTGGTCGTTGATGCCATCACCAAGAACGTGATCTCCTTCTTTCGCTTCACGTGTGGGCTCTGTCTTTCCAAGTTGTGTCTCTTAGGCATCTCCGACCTTGCTGCATCGCCGGATCTCCACATCCTCTGCAAGCCCCACCGCCTCTTTCGCCTTGCTTCGACGAGGTTCATGTCCCAAGGTATATGGACCAGCACAACCATCCTTTTCTCCGGTCAGAGATATTAAACCGAGTAAGTCTCATATTCTTCTTTGGAATAGAGATGTCTTTGGTTGTATCTGAACCTCAAGTTCTCCACTCTAGCCTTTCTGCCTTTATCTCGGTTAAATCACATATGTTTGATTTAAGCCCTAGTAAGTAGAAACCACCGACGATGGCATTAGATCTTGGGACGGAGCATCTTGAAATATGGGTTTGTTTGCTTGTTTCTCGAGATTTAGGATTTGGAATATGGTTTCAAGATTTATCCTTCCCTAATCCAGGTTCTTCTAAAGCCGTCTCTTTTTTATCGTCGTGTACGGTCTGTTCTCTGTTATCGTCTTGTACGCTTGGCCCTTTTTTATCGTATTATGCGGTTGTTTTTCTCTTACCGTCTTGTGCAGTTGTCTCTCCTTTACCGTCTTGTACGGTTGGATGTATTTTACTGTTTTTTCCGGTTAGCTATCTCTTACCGTCTTGTACGGTTGTCTCTCTTTTACCGTCTTGTACGGTCATTTTGGACCAAGCTGGTGCTCTGTATGCAACGAGCTATCCACTCTGCTTCGAATTCTGCTCTTGTTCCAAATTCCTTAGATTGGAAACACCAAACAAGTCATGCATGTTCAAAGGATCAAGCTCCAGAAGATTTACTCCAGCCCCCTTAGTTGCGGAAGCATTGGCACTTTGCTCGGCCTTGTACCAAGCTGTCTTCGCTCGTATTTCACATCTCCGTGTATTCCCGGACTCTAAGACTTTTGTCTCGCTCATCAACTCCAAGAGATTTACTCTTGAGCTGAAATGTCTCCTTCAAGACATTTCAAATCTTATCCCTTATTTTCAAGTAGTCTCTTTATCTTTTATTCCTCGTTTAGACAATCTAGCTGCTGACCATAAGTCAGTTTTGCTCTCTGTATTTGATTTCTCCTTCTTAGGAGTGTAAAACTTTATCTAAAAAGCTTATTAATATAAGTTTTGGTTAGACAAAAAAAAAGTTTAGAAAAACAAAAACCAAAAACACTTTAAACACCACAAAAAATCAAGCCCATAAATTTGGGTAGAAAAATATGAGAAATATCCTAGTTTTAAGAATCTAAGATCCCCTTGTGCTGAAGAATAAAAGAACTGTTTTTCGGTATCCAAAAAGAGGTTGCAGAAAGGGTAAAACTAAGATGGAAAAGTCACTTGGACTTGAATTGTTGATTTTCTTTCATAGATTAGCAATTTGGTATTTTGGTAGCGCCTAGCAAAAAGCTTAGGCATCATATAATTAGGAG
Source organism: Iberis amara (assembly GCA_900406375.1). Classification (NCBI taxonomy): domain Eukaryota; kingdom Viridiplantae; phylum Streptophyta; class Magnoliopsida; order Brassicales; family Brassicaceae; genus Iberis; species Iberis amara. Next base: position 7,599 of record OVAV01002838.1, read on the forward strand.
TTAGAGCTGTATGCTTCAATTGCTTCTAACCTTCCTTGCGTTTGCATGTTATTAGGATCATATCGTATCTTAACAATATGTACTGAGAATATATATCTCTCCTATCTTCATGTATATTCTGTTATTGAGTATCTCAACTAACTCTGTATATATATGAGCATATTGTGCAACGTGAATGGATGAGATACCTTTTCTATTGAACATTGACATGGTATCAGAGCACTCAGGTTTCTGATTCTGAGTTGCCTTCTTTTTCTTTATTCTTTTACAGAAAACAAAGCTCAGTGAGCCGTAAAAATGTCAGAGGAATCTTCGACCACCGGCAAGTCGTCGGAATCGGAACAAAATCCGAAGCAGTCACCCTATTCTCTTTTCTCGTCAGATAATCCAGGAACACTCATTACGTCTGTAATCTTAAATGGCCAGAATTACAATGAATGGGCCATTGAGATGACAAACGCATAGAGGGCAAAGAGAAAGACCGGATTCATCGATGGTACCCTTTTGAAACCTTCGGTGGAAAGTGCTGAATATGAATCATGTATAACTGTGAATTCCATGATCATAGGATGGTTGCGGACAGCAATTGAACCAAGTATCAGATCAACTGTAACGTTTGTAGAAGATGCACACGTTTTGTGGACAAATTTGAAAGAAAGATTCTCAGTGGGGAATCAAGTGAGAGTCCACCAATTGAAATCAAGTCTGGCTTCGTTGAGACATAATGGGAGCTCCGTGATGGAGTATTACGGAAGACTTTCAAAAATCTGGGAAGAACTGCAGGTTTATCAGCCAGTTTCAACCTGCACCTGTAGTTCGGGAAAGAATTACGTGAAGGAACGTGATGAAGAAAGAGTTCATCAGTTCATAATGGGACTGGATGACTCTAGATTTGGGAGCTTGAGTACTCAGCTCATTGGTGTAGAGCCACTGCCATCGATTGGACAGGTGTATGCTCGAGTTATTAGAGAAGAACAGAGGCTGGATTCGACAAAAGAAAAAGATCAGATTCGTGAAGCAGTCGGGTTTGTTGCACAGCGTAACACCAGACCAGACATGAATGTAGCTAGGACAGACTCAAAAACAAGAGTTACATGATAGCTATTGTGGGCGTCAAGGCCATGAAAAAGGTGGATGCTGGCAGTTAATTGGGTTCCCTGAATGGTACACAGATCGTGATCAGAACAAAGGGAACAACCGGGGTTTTGGCAGAGGAAGCCGTGGACGAGGACGCGGGAACAATACTGTTACTGTGGCTCACGCAACTACTTCAAATTCATCCAAGTTTCCTGACCTTACGCCAGAACAGTGGACTGCTCTTACTGAGATGTTGAACGCAAAGACGTCTGGTGAATCGGACAAATTGTCGGGTAAGAATAATTTCGGAGATCTCATACTAGAGACTAGAGCTTCTCATCACATGACCGGAGATGCTTCAATACTTGATGACATAGTTGAGATCTCGTCTTGTTCGATTAGTTTTGCAGATGGAAGCAAGACAATTGGAACACATCAGGGAGTTTTGCACTTAACAGATTGTTTGACTCTTTCAAATGTTCTGTTTGTGCCTAATCTAAATTGCTCCTTGCTCTCGATGTCTAAGCTCCTTAAGCAATCTTCTTGCTTTGCATTTATGAGTGACACTTGGTGTATTTTGCAGGACCGTTCCACGATGACACCGATTGGAGCAGGTGAGGAGAGAAACGGTGTATACTACTTCTCGGGTGTGCCGGATGGTTTTGCGGGTCGGAAAAAAGTAGTCACGGATCTCGAGCTTTGGCATCGTCGTTTTGGGCACGCGTCAGTTTCTGCTTTATTGAATTTACCGCATTTGTCTTCTCTCTCGAATAAATCAGCTCGTCTTAGTCCATGTGACACTTGTTTCAAGGCGAAGCAGACACGTGAAACGTTTCCTATAAGTATCAATAAAAGTTCTGATTGTTTTTCACTTATTCACTGTGATGTTTGGGGACCGTATCGAACAAAGTCTTCTTGTGGAGCCTCATACTTTCTAACTATTGTTGATGATTTCTCCAGAGCAGTTTGGGCCTTCTTAATGTTGGAAAAATCAGAAGTGAAATCTCTTATACAAGAATTTTGCGAAATGAGTTATAGACAATTCAACAAACCTGTTAAGATTGTGAGAAGCGACAATGGAACTGAGTTCACTTGCCTTGCTTCTTACTTTCGGACTAAAGGCATTCTACACCAAACATCATGTGTTGATACGCCTCAGCAAAACGGACGAGTGGAAAGGAAGCACCGTCACATTTTGAATGTTTCCCGAGCATTGCTATTTCAAGCTTCGATGCCAATCTCTTTCTGGGGAGAAGCTGTCCTCACAGCAGTTCATGTGATTAATAGAACACCCTCTGCGGTTTTAAATGACAAATGCCCGTATGAAATTCTTCACCAAGCTCCGCCAAATCTGTCTCATCTTCGCGTGTTCGGTTCTTTGTGCTATACTCTTCTTCGTTCGCGTTCGAAAAATAAATTCGACCAACGTAGCTGCAGATGTATATTTGTTGGTTATCCGGTTGGGAAGAAAGCTTGGAGAGTGTATGACATTGAAAACCAACGTTTTCTTATCTCGCGTGATGTTGTATTCCATGAGACGACGTTTCCTTTTCAAGATGTGCCACTGTCTTTGTCAAATATGCCGGCTTCAATTTCTCACTCTGATGAAGATGTTTGTCATGTGAATGATGTTCCAGTCCAGCCTGTTACGGATCCTTTACCAGCCAGGGGGAGCTCTGTTTTGAGCTCTGACGAAGCTTCTGGTTCAGAATCTCCACAGGATCCCACTGATTCTTCACAGCCGACTGCATCTTCACCACCTGTTGTCAAACTTTTGGGTCGTGGTCATCGTCAGCCAGTCCCGTCAACTCGACTTCGTGACTATGTTACTCATCACATCACCCGTGAAGACACACCTCTCTCTTTCACCTGCGCCAAGTCTCTTTCATCGAGTTCGGCTCCTGGTAATACACCTCACTACAAGAAATGTGACTTTCCTTAGCGTTCGAAA
>OVAV01002840.1:0-10623 GCA_900406375.1 Iberis amara
ATTAAACTTAAGTATTTGCTAAACATAGGATTAGCAAATTCTTGTTTATCACTGAGATAGCCCAATCTGAAACGCCGAGGGACATATAAACAAAACATGATTTATAGATTCACTCTCTGCTCCACATCGGGCACATACTGCATCCACATAGAGTTTACGCTTTCGTAGTTATTCACTAACCGCTAGCGCTCCAGATAATATCTGCCAAAGAAAATGACAAAGTTTAGGCGTAATTGGAAGTTTCCAAATATGCGCCTTTAAACCATTGGTCGAAGGTAGTTGGGTGTCATAAAGACACTTCGGGCTAGGGTTGGCCATGGCTAGGTTGTAACTTGATTTTACCCTATAATTCCTTGTTATAATACATCGCCAAATATAATGGAGGAATGCTCAAAATAAAAGGAATATCAGAAGAGACAGTTAAGTCTCTGATCTTCGTTGTGTTCCATAAAGAGGTACCTTCTATTGAGAGATGAGCCACCCGTAAATACAATAATGTGCTGGAGAAGGTTGATCAAAGGGTATCCAACAATCTGACCATACCCGAGTATTTATTCTCGTGCCTATAGTTTAGCGAAGACCTTTCCACGGCTAAGATCTGGCTTCCCATATACTCCGCCATCCATAAGATGGACGATTTGACTTAACAGCCTGAAAAGGTAATCTATCCTTATAATACCTCCTAGGGAGTACCTGAGCCACTAAAGACTTTGGCCTAACATATAATCGCCACAGTTATTTGGCCAACAAAGCTTGATTAAAATCAACTAAGGATTTAAAACCAAGTCCTCCCCATTTTTTTGGTCGACAAAAGCGGGGCCATGCCACCCAGTGAATTCCCCGTGATCTCCCTGAAGAGCTCCACCAGAAGTTGGAAATTGCACTAATTATTTTTCGAATTAGTCTTTATGGTAATTTAAAGCACGACAAGACATATGTAGGAATAGCCTGAGCAACCAACTTAATAATAATCTCCTTCCCCCTTTTGATAAAAGTTTTGCTGACCAGCCATTAATTCGTGCATTTAAATGATCATGAATATATGCAAAAATTTAGCGCGAGAACCCTATAGCTGTTCTGGTATACCTAAATATTTGCCCGTTCCTCCCTCAGCATAAATGTCGAGCCTTGTTTTCAACAAAAACCGATCCTATTGTGGTATATCGTTACCAAAGATAACCGTAGAATTTTCTAGATTAATACACTGACCTGAAACTTGACCATATAACGTCAAGAAAACGATCGTATCACATTGAGCCAGCGTTGCTTTACAGAAAAACATTGATATTTCTCAACTTGGTTACTAAAAATTTAATGAATTTTCAACAAATGAAAATTACAAGGTGGACTAAAATGTATGAGTAGAGCTTTCAGAAGGTGAAGAAGAAGAAGTTAAGTGGGAAAATGGCGAAAATGCAAATTGAAAATCATTCATTGTTGGATTTAGATCAATCACTGTCATGTAATAACGTAAAGTAGGTGGAGTCTCATCATCTACATCAAATTATTCAAAAAGTACGTTTGCACAAATTAGAAAAACGATTTCTATGAGAAAAACAAGCTATGACGACGACGACCACGACAACAAAGGAGGAGAAGAAGAAAATGATATAAGGTTTTCATATTTTAAAATTTTAACTCAGATAACGTTGTTTTATTAAAATAGCACTTAATGCTTATTCAGTTTTGTATTTCTACACGTAAGTATTCAAAAAAATACTTTACATGTCTACTTGAGAACGTGTCGTTACTGAGGGAGTACAAAACAAAATTTAAAATAGTAGTCACCTCAGACATTGTTTAGTAAATTTAAAAAAGAAAAAAAATTTGACTCAACATTTTGTCATAATAACTAACTTGGCATTTATTTGGAGGGATAACTAGACTGACCCAACATTTTGTGTCAAAAGTCCAAAATGCTGGAGTTTTTGAAATAACTACAGGTTTGCCATTTTGAATTATTTTTGCCTTATTTTTACAACCAAAATAATGAAAATAACAAAAAGCCAAAAATTATATTTTTTACATTAAAAGTAGAAAACTTCTTTCGTCTTCGTCGTCGCCGATTTTTCTTCGCCGTTGCCAAATCTCGCCGTCGTTCTTCTTCGCTACTGTTCCTTCGCCTCGTCTTGTTTCGTCTTCTTCTTTGGTGTTCGTTCGTCTCGGTCTTGGCCGTTATTTCATCTCCGTCTTCGCCGTTGGCTTTTTCTTGCGTGACTTCGAAGGTGAGAAATTTGGTAGTTCTTCGATTTTACCGTATCGCAGATGCCTTATTCTTTCTATTTCAGCTTTCCATTGCAGACTTATGTTCTATTGCAGATTTAATTTCACATATGTCCAAAACCAATGGCCTGTTGAAATTAATAATTCGCAGCTTGTGTTGGTTGGTGAGGGAGGAAAGAAGAGGAAGGACAAGGAGAGTAAAAAAAAGAGAAAGTTATTAAAGAAGAAGAAGTTCCTTCGAAGGTTAGTGTTGACGACGCACTAACAGAGTTGGTTAAGTCGCTGGCCACCTCAGTTGGGAATATGGAAGCATCTATGAACAATCATTTCACAATTTTGGAAGGCAAGATTGACGCATTACAACCAGTAGATGATGATGCATAGACACCGGTTAGTATGACATGCCCTTTTGAAATATATCTCATTTGTTTATTGTTATTAAAAGGAGATTTAATTTTCTGAGCAGTCTTGGTTGAAGTATCAAGAGAATTGTGAGGATAATTTTCCTACCGTGAAGTTGGAAAAGATGAGAAAGACCACTGGCAAAGGAGGCCCTTCTTCGAAAAAGGAAAGGAGAGATGCGGTGACTAAGGAGAAAACATAGGAGAAAATAAAGGTTAAGGAAGAAAGGGTGTACGAAAAGAGGAAGCATCCAAAGAAAGTTGCAAAACCAATCTCACCTGACAGTGATTTTCTAGAAGATATAACGCATAAGGTGGCAAAGGAAGACCTAAAAATGGCCTATAGTTCTGAAGAGGACGATGAAACGAGGGGGTTGGCAGTTGTTGGGAAATCACTGGATTATTTGAAGATGGCTATCGACAATGTGTTGCCGGATACACCAATGGGAAAGAGAGTCCCTACCTTGGCTTCTACTCAGCTTGCTCCTTACGTAGGCAACTCTACCGTCAAACGCATCATACCAGGTGATGTATCTTCAGAAAATGACTATGATCCAATGGCTCATGTGCCATAGGAGAAGCTTCTTACGTTGATGAAGTTCATTGAGGCTGATGAGTATATATTACACGACCTGCACATAACAGGAACTTCTGTTGCATATTTATTCTAACCTTTTCTCTTTTGCTTATAGGGAACAACCGATAGGAAGCTCAAATGCTGAAGTTAAGTTCTTCAACGAGATTATTTCACCTAGGGGAAGATGGGAAAAAATAGATTATGGATGGTTAAGAGATTTTGTAAGTGTTTGCAGTGTTTGTACCTATGTTATTCTATTGCAGATTTGGTTATGTGTTGCATATTTGTTTTTGTTTTGCATATTTGTTTTTATGTTGCAGATTTGTTTTTTGTATTGTAGATTTTTTTTGTGTTTCATATTTGTTTTTGTTTTTTCCGAGATTTAACTCCCCGTATTTGGTTGTTTACTTGTTTGACCTCTCTCTTTGCAGCACATAGAGAAAGCGTTGAAGATGTTCCGGTTGAGATCCATCCGTCCAAACTCGCTTTACAGACCTAGAGTTGCTTTCTGGGACCCATGGTTGATGTCATCGTGGTACTCCAACTACTCTCAGTTCATCAAGAGTCCAAAGAATTTCATGTTTACGGAGTATTACATCAACCAATACAGTGGTCTTCTTCCTCACGATTCAAAAATTCATAAGTCTTGGCAGATTGACATTGATAACCTATATGGTTGTCTCAATGTGAAAGGAAATCATTGGGTAGCTATTGATGTGGACTTCATCAAGAGGAAGATAATTGTATATGACTCATCCCTAAATATGCAACTGATGCTGAAATTGTCAGCATGTGTAACCCCATACGGAAAATGATGCCATGGTTTCTTAGCCATATGGCACCTGTCACTGCCAATGCGAAGAATAAGTCTACGGCTCAATTTTCGGTGACCAGATGTAAGAAAAATGTACCAGTGAACCAAAATCCAGGAGATTGTGGTGTTTACTCTATCAAGTACATTGAGTGTCTTGCTTTGGGGTGAAAATTTATGGTCTATGCGACCAAAATATTCAGGCCATCCGAGAAAGACATGGTACTGAGATATTCGATGAAATACCACGGATGTCAGAAGTTTCATCAACTGATCCATTACCCCGGCAGTCTGAATTTTTTAATTCCTCAACTAAATGACAATTATGTTTGATGTTACATCAGATTTAGTTAAATGTGACGGTGTAGCTTAAGTTTCATGTTGTATATGTTGTATATTTCGTAATGGAGCTATATATGTGTTGCAAATTTATTTTGTGTTGCAGATGAAATAGCTCAAAACACGATAAAATAACATACCACTAAAAGACAGAGCATACAGAGCAATTGATAAGAATTATGAACATAATAAACCAAACATGAAAAACATAAGATAAAAACTTACTTAAAAACATTAATTAACATAACATTAGTTTCCACCTTCATCACCGTATGGTCCTTCAAATCCTCTAAAAATGCAACCCATCTTCTCAAATCCAACGTTTGGTATTTTGATCTCGTCCCATTTTTTCTTCATCACTTCCTCTCTCACCGATAGCCTCGCCCACTCGGCCTCGAGATCGAAGTGTTTGGCCGATATTTTCTTTTGTAAGAGACAGACCTTAGCGTTCTTCCTTTCGTACTTGACCCACCATATCATCGCTTCTTCTTTTGCTTTCATTTGCTCTTTCAGCATCACGATCATGGATTTGTAATGGTTGTGCAGTCGTTTGATTTCCTCATGATGAGCATTTTCATCGTTATGCACTTCCACTGTTTTTCCCTTGTCCATTATAACTGCAAAAAACGCTAATGTGTTTTAAGAGTTCCGATTGTAAACCTCCATTTTTGGTTAACAATATTTATAAGGTGTGAGATACATTTATGTCTAGGAAGGTGAAGGGTAGTAATGTTTACGGTTGGAAGTTAATAGTCCAATCTAAACATTTGTCACATTTTGCGTAATTGTACTATAATTATGTTGCAGATTTATTTTCTCTATTGCAAATATATTTTACTTAAATTGTAGATATATTTTTGTATTGCAGATTTATTTTCTCTATTGCATGTGCATCCCTTTTATAACAGTGTGAGATACATTTATGACTAGGAAGATTAATGGTAGTAATGTTTACATTTGGAAGTTAATAGTCCAATCTAAACACTTGTCACAATTTGCGTAATTGTACTCTAATTATGTTGCAGATTTATTTTCTCTATTGCATATATATTTTACTTACATTGCATATATATTTTTTGTATTGCAGATTTATTTTCTCTATTGCATGTGCATCTCTTTTATAACAGTGTGAGATACATTTATGACTAGGAAGGTTAATGGTAGTAATGTTTACGGTTGGAAGTTAATAGTCCAATCTAAACACTTGTCACAATTTGTGTAATTGTACTCTAATTATGTTGCAGATTTATTTTCGCTATTGCAGATATATTTTACTTACATTGCAAATATATTTTTTGTATTGCATATTTATTTTCTCTATTGCATGTGCACCCCTTTTATAACAGTGTGAGATACATTTATGACTATGAAGGTTAATGGTAGTAATGTTTACGGTTGGAAGTTATTAGTCCAATCTAAACACTTGTCACAATTTGCGTAATTGTACTCTAATTATGTTGCATATTTATTTTCTCTATTGCAGATATATGTTACTTACATTGCAGATATATTTTTCGTATTGCAGATTTATTTTCTCTATTGCCTGTAGGAAGGTTACGGGATTTATGGTATAACGTAGTAATGTAGTTTTATTTTGCTATTGCAGATTCTTTCAGACAAACAACATAACACTGAAGTTATTGTTCAACATTAAAGAAAGTGAAGAATGCACTAACGCATGTTGCATGTTTTTCGATTATGGCCAGGCTTATGACAAAATCCACATGTGTTGCGGAACCGTTTATTCTTCAAAGCCTTCTCCATTGCGGACTTCATCCTTCTCTTCTTCGGCCTACCCGGTTGTTGCTTAACATGTGGAGGCTTGGCAGTCTTCAAAACATCGGCTGGTATTTGTTCTCCAAAATTTCTCGGCATGATGGGTGTTGAGTAAGACTTTATGAGGTAGTCCTTGGAAAAGTATGGGTGACAACAAGAAATACGAGATTCTTGTCGTCTCTCTGCAGCCGCAATTGCATGTTCGCACGGTATTCAGTCAAACTTACGACATGAACACTTCTTATCTCGTAAATTGACAACATGAAGTGATGTAGGACCTGTTACTTGAACTTGATATGCATCAATCTCCTGAACTGATAGAACCTTCACATATTCCACACGACTCTGCAAACAAACAAGTACGATGAACCATATATGAAAATACAAAAGTTGTTCTTTGTCGGGGTTACCTCTAGCAATTTCTCAGCTCCACGGGTCAATTATGTTTTCATTTTAATTGCATCTGCCCTCCTGCCCGCAAACCATCTCGTCACCATCGATCGTATAACTTCTAGAAGTCGAACGATGGGTAAAGTCCTTGCTGGCGAAAGTACTTTGTTCATTGTTTNCGGGAAATGCACGCGCGTCCACATTTTGACATCTGCTTTCTCAAGGTACTCGTGAAGTTGAGGGTTGATCTCTTTAATCTTGTCGTACGCGGTTTGAAATTCCACGAGTTTAAATGCATATGCCGCCTGTTTAACCAAACCGAATGCTTCGTTTTCCCTATAATGAACCAATATGTTTTTGTACAAATGGTACGTGCATATCCCACAACTAGATTTTGGTTACACGAGCCCAATGGCTCTTCCGATGGACCTGTGACGGTCTGATATTATTGCAAGGCTTTCGTCATACGGAATCACGGTACTTAATTGCCTAAAGAAACATTCCCACGATTCATCATTTTCAGTATCAACAATTCCAAAGGCCAAGGGAAATATTTGGAAATTCCCGTCCTGTGCTGTTGCGGTAAGTAGTGTTCCCTTGTATTTCCTTTGCAAAAATGTGCCATCAACAACCACCACCTTTCGAACGTAAGAAATCCATTGATACTTGCACTAAATGAAAGGAACAAATTCTTGAACATTTGATCTTCATCAACGGACAAATTGGTGTGTGTCCCCGAGTTGACTCTCTGAATCATGTACAAATACGCGGGTAGCTGCGCGTAACCTTCCTTAGGAGTGCCCCTCATCAAATCCTTTGCATGCCTTAGTGTTCTGTAAGCCTTCCAGTATTCGACCTAGTACAAATAATTAAATCTGCAATATAAATGAAAATAAATCTGCAATACAAAAGTATATCTCCAAAGGAAAATCTGCAATCAGTTATAAACTTTCAAGGATAACATTAAAATAAATCTGCAATGATAACATAATTCAGCAACTTAACATGGAAATAAATCTGCAGTTTTCTTTACCTTAATGTTAAATCATTTATTCAAAGCATCCGCAACGTGCATAGGCAACATAGTCCTTGTACAACATTGCTAGTATCTCATGACTTGCCTGCCGCGATCTCGACGCTCTCTCTATGACTGAACAAGTATGTTTGGAAGTGTAAGTACGCACATGAAATCTGGGCCAATCGTCTATTGGTGTAGCTCGTAGCTTCCACGCACAACCGCTTACCCAACACTTCACACTTAACAAGTATAGTGTAGATTTGTAAATGTTGTAATTGAACCTCTCAATCACGGTCAGCATTTTCAACATTTCCTCTAATTGGTCTCTTGTTTCAAAACAATCACCTACTCGTATTTTCGAAGAATCAATATGGAAAGTTGGCAAGTGTTCCTCACGATTATCGTCATTGATGTAGACGGAAGAAGGACACATCATCTTCGTCTTCTCTTCCTCTTGAACGTCGTCAGCATTAACTCTGTAGTATGTCTAATTCTCATCATCAGAGTATGTTCCATCGGAATCATCGTAATAATCAAATCTTCTTTCATCCTCTTCCTCTGCATTGTCTTCATCTGTATCTTCTTCTACAATAGCTTTCTCATTTGCAGGAATTCTCATCTGCGGTTCCTCCTTAGCTGCACCGGCCAATTTTTGTGAACTCTTAGGTTTGATCTCAACACAGAGACGAACGGATTCTTTGTTCGACTGACATAGAAATGTTCTCAATTGTCTAGTATTCGTTACATACACAGGAGGTTGATCCGGAGGTAAGCAGCTCAAAACCTTCTTAGGTAACATGTAGCTCAAATCAACATCGTAAAGGCTCCTCTCTATTTCGTAGTCTTCGAGTACCATATCACCAATTCCTCGAAAGTCATCTTCTCTTATGTTAAAAGCGATCTAGATCCTCGATCACTTTCGACGACGAACAATTTCTTCCCATTACCAAGCGTCGACTTTCCACAAACAAGGACTATTTGAACATTTGTCATTTCTTCTCTTCAATTAACGATTGAAATTAGAAAATTTGAAGATGTAAGATTCGAGATGTCGACGGGTGGTTGAGGAAATTGAAGAAGATGAAGACGATGAAGATGTACGGCAAATTAAGATCTACATAGGGCGTACTCTAAACAGCAAAACGACATCATCTAATTTACCAAGCAAAAAAATCTGCCACAATTTTTAAAAATCTGCCACAATTTTTAAAAATCTGCAATACAATCACCGCAGATTTTCAAAAATCTGCGGTCAAAGGATTTAGAAAAAAATATGCGGCCAAAAAACTGCGGTAACGTGACGCTCAGATGAGTTAGGAAATAAATCTGCGGTAATGTGTACAACAAAACTGCGGCCATTGCTGATTTAAAATAAAACTGAGGCCAAAGGGGTTATTCTGGCAATTTTGGAAACTGATAACTCTGCGAGGACAAAAAATAAATCTGCAGTCGAAAAAAAAATCCGCAATGAAAAAAAATCTACAACGTAAACAAATATGCGAGGACAAAAAATAAATATGAATTTTAAGAAAACAAATCTGCAATTTAAAGATATCTGCAATGAAGAACAAATCTGCAATGTCAGTAAAAATCTGCGAGAACAAATCTGCAAGGTAATGAAATCTGCAATGTTAAATGAAAAAACTGCGACCAAAAATATGCGAAAAAAAATTTTGCAGTGACGTAGATGTGACGTAAAAATCTGCGGCCACGTAGATTAACAAATATGCGAAGAAAAATCTGAAACACAAACAAATCTGCAGAACAAAAGCTCGCAGATTTTTTTCGCACCCAGCATACGCGGTGCCATTTCCGTTTTTACCAAGTAATTTTTTCTCTCTCCTCTATTTAATTTTTTTTTCCAGCTTTTTTGTTTGTTCATGAGCTAGAGGTAATATCGGGTTTAATGAAAATGTTTCACCCTCCAGTAATTAAAATAAAAGTTGGATTACTCGATGTCATTAAGACCCGAAGTTGGATCAAGTAAGTACTTTTACCTTTAAAAATATACTTCTAAGAAAATTAACCATTGAAGATGTGTAAGCAGAAATCGACCATTCTTCCCTCATTTACTTGATATAAGTTTCTTCTTCTATTACTTCTCTCCGTCTAGAAAGCTTAGTTGATATATCAATTACACTTTGATCATTTTTTATCTTCTCCCCATTCTCCATTTAGTATTCTTTTTTTTTTTTGGTCGGCATAAGGAGCAATAGCTCCCTATAATTTATTTACAAAATCAAAGAATAAAAAATTACATCAGCGTTTCACGTGAAAAATCGTATACCATCTAAATCATCCAAAACACATATATTAGTCTTCTCTAGAGGAACCTCACAAATATGAAAACCTAAAAAAAGAGAAGAAGCATAATTCACTAACCTATTTGCTACTCTATTTGCTTTAGTATACACATGAGAAAATTTGGCTACTCAGTCTCTAACTAATAAGTCATGGCACAATCGTACTGGCAAAGACAAATGGTGAGATGGGAGTAAACCTCGCTCTAAAACCTCTCACACACACTTCGCATAAACCTCCAGCACCACTCTTCTCACTCTTTTATTTCAAGCTAACCACAATCCATAATAGACCCAACACAGTTTAGCTAGTGGCGCTGAGCATATACCAATGTTTAAAGCAAAACTTCCTTTCCATTAGCATGTTTGGTCTCATAAAACTCCCCCTGCCGGTACATAACCCGGATTCCTTTTAGTATTCTTGTGTATCCTTCAGTTTTCTTTCGGTTAGATTATGCTAGTTTCGTTCTTATTTTTTTACTAGGATTTCACCCGCGTTACACGCGGTGTTATGTTTTTGCGAAAATATTTATATAAAATAATTTTTGTACAATTTTGTGTGTATTATTATATAATGAATAATTTACAGTGTCGTATGTTTTAGTTTATTGTCATATCATAATAATTGTTGTCATATATATATATAATGTGAATTTCGGTTAGCAAAATAATTAGTTGTAAAATGACATATATATATATATATATAACTACTGAGTTATTGGCCATTATGTTTACGACAATATTAACAATCATCTAGTTTAATTAAACATAAAATATGATATATATAT
>OVAV01002841.1:0-10623 GCA_900406375.1 Iberis amara
TATATATATATATATATATATATATATATATATAACAATCATAATAAATAAATAAAAAAGAAAAGTGAGTATCATGTCATTCCATACTTTTTCTTGATACAACAAGCTATTCAACATTTAACTACATAAAATTCTTAAACCATATATAAAGTTTGCTTTACTCAAAAAAAAACTTAAAAATCGTTTCTCAACTTTCAATATCGAAGAAATATCTTAACTGTTGCAAGATTTATCTAATCCTCATGAAAGCACAGAAGCGTCCTCTGATTCTAGGTCTAAAGAAGTAGAGAAACCTCTTCAATCTCCATCCAATGATAGTGAATCTATGGATGATTTGAAAGCATCTTCATCTTTATCAAAGAAGATGAAGAATCATCGGCTAAAGGAAGAAGGCAAAAAGCACATATGGGAATAAAGCCGACTGTTGCTGATTTTTTCTTATCGGAGAAGATAAAGAAGCGTCGAGCATCTGAAAAGGTTACAGATAAAAGATTAGAGACATAAAAAAACATGCTTTCAGAGACTATGGAGTGAAGAAGATGAGATAATCATCTTACAAGGTATGATTAGGTGGAAAAATGATATTGGTAGGGGCCCTAATGACAATATGAAAGAATTTTATAAATCTTTGAAAAATTTTATAGTCTTTGAAGAAAAGAGTTTAAAAAAATTCCCTAAACGAGATTAGTACTTTGAAGAAAAAATTTATTTGTAACAGTAAGAAAGGTGTAGCGCTGTATTTTTCTAAACCTCATGATCAAAAATGTTTTGAGTTGTCTACATTGATTTGGGGAGCTAGTATTGAATCTTTTAAGAAGAAGAGTAAGACGAAGTCCTCATAACCTAAAGATAAAATGGTAGAATTTGATGAAGAAGGTTGGTTCAGTTGCTCTTTTCTTGTTAGATCTATTGTCGGTTGTGGTGTAGATGAAGTTGTGAAGCATAAATGGAGTTTGATGGCAGTGGAGAAGAAGAAGAAGATTCAACAGGAGTGAAAAGTTGTGGAGGACGGCTAACTTTGTGTGCAAAATGGTCTCTTTGTTATTGGCTCAAACATGATCAACTTCTTTTAATTTATCGTACCATGCATGCACTTTCTTTGTTTTTCCAATTTTATGGAATTTTGGCTTTGTTTCTGTTTTGTTTTACAATAAGAACAATGTGGGATATTGAAACACAATAAACTCCACTATTTGTTTTGTTACATCCTTTACATGGAAATTGGGGTAATTGTTCTTACAGTGATTTTTGGGTACAATACAGTTAACTGATATCAAATTTTCATGGAATACTATACGCATCTAGCATCATGTTTTTCCCTAGTTTCTTGATAATATTTTTTGTAATATGGACACTCTTGTTAGTATCATAACTAAGATTATCAGAAAATAGAGTCTAAAACCATAAGATTAGAGAATGTCTGTGATCTGAATGTCTACAATTATAGTGCATATTAGTTTTAATCTCTTTGGGTGTACTGCCTTGAAATTTTGTGTTGTCTTCCACCTTCTATTTATGAACTACAAAAGTTGTCCTTAAGAAGGAGCCAGAGCCGAGACTTTTATGCTGATAGAGGAAGAGAGAGGTGCAGAGAAAGGGAAAAGGATTATGGTAATGATAGGAGACTGAAGCAGACGCAATGATTATGAGGATAATATAAGCAGGTATACTCGGAGAAGCGGAAGTCCAAAGAGAGATAATATGAACAAGGAGACTATGAAGAGCAATATTGCAAAGCTAAAAAAAATATATATGGAACATAAAGGATTCAAGTTCAGAAGAAGTAATAATGTTACTATTCCCAACAAACTATTTGTTATATACCTGAAAAATCTGTTATAGTGTTGATCTTTAGTCTTTGTAAAATCATCATATGTTTGAAGGTAAAATATAAGGAGAAAATTAGAACACTCATCAATGGTTGCACATTAGATGTTCTGTTTTTAAACAATTAAGGAGTTAAATGTACTTTTTTGTTAGTTTAATATTACTCTGTTTTATTTCTTTCTGATTGCTCTGGTTTTAAGCTCAATCGGTTCAAATTGAATAGTTGTGCATGATAGGTTTTCGTCAACAATTTTTTGGAACATCCATCAAATTACTTCTAGCCTTACTTTGTGATTTTGTAATCCTTTGTTAGTTAAATGCTACATTTGATCTCTGCATTTGACCAACTTTGGATGAGATTAGTTTCTCTTACTCCCTATCAACTTATAATCTCATTGTTAAGTGATAAGTGGTCATTTGTATTCCAAGAAATAAAAGTTGGATGTTGAACTCTCAAAACATCTTTCATATAAATAAAAAAACCAACATTTTTTAGTTATTACATAAATTTTAGGTTCTGAGGATCAAGTACATATCATACTATTTTCTTTGGGTTCAAGAACATATCACTTGTTGTTTCTTTCTCCATTCCATTACTCTTTCACTTCCAACAACTTCTTTAGCCTTATCAAGACACTGTTTCAATAATTATAGATTCGATAAGGTAAAATGAACTTTCATTTCCAAAATGAAAACACACAAATTTATACCTCTTTTCAAGGGAAAGTATTAGCTCTTAGATAATGATTACAATGATTGACTTATTTGCCTTCTCTTTCTCTTGTTTACTACCTGCAACACAAACCCCAAATATATATGCATCTCAAAGCTTATGTTCTAAACTCTAATTAAGAATCTTCTAACTTCTCTTCTTGAAGCCTTAATTCTCCTACAAGATATAAATGTTCCTCAGGTTCTATGTCTAGGCCTTTTCAGTTTGTAAATTTCTCTAGTAAACGACCGAAGGTTTTATGTCTAGGCCTTTTCAGTTTGTAAATTTCTATAGTAAACGACCGATTAGGTTATGTGTAACCAACCTTGTCTCATCAGCTACATCTTGCATTGCAAGGTACTTGTTTTTGTTTCCTTTGAGTACTTGCTTCTTCTGCTCAACATCATTACCATCAACTCTTGTAATTCTACTATCTATCAAGCCTCTTATAACCACATTATTCACACAATTTTTCAGGAAATTCTTGTTGGTTTTGTATGACAAATCAGCCGAATCCATTACTACTACGCATTCAACACCAACTTCTTTAAGATCCATATCAAAGTAATTAATTGTATCGTCTTCATCATCCTCACTGTCTATTAGCTCTTTGATAAGTATGAGGCTATACATTCACCCATTATTTATCATTACAAGAGAAGGACTCGGGCCCAACAGAAGTAGAGAATGGGCCGAAGACTGAAAAAAGGTTCTCAAGAGGAGTTATGGGCTTTTTGAAGAGCAGGTGATTATTATGTAAGTAACCCACAAAGTAGTAGTAGTATATAAGCTTGTAAATACATAGTAAGAAGGCATCAAACATCTAGGAAAAGTTGTAAGGTCAGGAGGAGAGAGACTCTATTAAATCCTTATCTCAAGTTCGTAACATATAACGCTTTAGTTTATTGAGTTTATATTCGTTTAATTACCGCTTTCAATTTACAATTGATGAGAACCAATTTTAAATATATTTTTTCTTAGCTTGATTCGAAATTGAACTGAAAGTGCACTATCTGAATTCTATGTAATTCGACCCTATATATAAATTTTTGATATGTCCTCTGCAGTGTAGTTTAGAAATTAAATCTTGAGCCTATCAAATATACTACATAGATGTATTACAAACAAGATAAATTTTTACTTATAAATCCTATGCTTCTTTAGAAAAAGACATTTATACAAATATATTATATACCTCTATTTAAATTTTTTAAAATGTGACATATTCGAAAAATCTATATTTTTGATATCATTATAAGTTTCAATCAAATTTTTTTGAAAAAAATATATGAAAGAGATTTTGAATTTTAAAATCAAAGAGGAAAGAGAAAATGGAAAAAAGAAAACATAGAAAATATGTATTGAATTTACTAAATGATAATTATCATAATTAATATAATATATACTCTAACACATATTCTACATGGTTAGTTTCTTAAAAATGTTTTTTTAGTGCTTATTTTAGAAAATTTCTCTTATGTGCATTTTTGCATAGGTATATTAGTATATGTGAACAAATCAGTTAATCATAGTTAGTGAAAACAAAAGTATAGTTAGTCATATTTTCTAGTAGAGAGTTAATTAGACACCATACATAGATTTGGCCATAAATGAACAAAAGAAAGAAATTTTTTAGCACAAGAATGTATATAGTTGTATTTTACTAAATTATGTCAAACAAATTAATGGAAATTTTAAACAGCTAAAAAAAACTAGTATTAAAAAAAAACTGAAGGTAGAGGTCTTCAAAGAAAGCTTTTAATTGTAAAAAAGCTCACTTCAATTCTCTTCCCCTTTTTGTCCTCTTTGAAGTACATTGCATTTTACATCTCAGAAACCCTAAATCTAGGGTTTGTTCTTTCTTCTCTTTTCTCAACTAGACTGTAATCGCAGGAATACCTCACTTAGTCTTAGCCATGTTCTTGTTTCACTCAAAGCTCAACATTACCTTCTTCTTCCTCTTCTTTTCGCTTTTCTAAATTTTCTATAAAAAGAAATTCGATTTAGATCTTGAAATTTGTCTTGGGTTGCTTTAATTTCTTATGAGCTTTCTCTTGAATTAAATATTAATAACCAAAAAAAAGCCCAACTTGATTTCTGGGGTTTCTTCGTTATCTTGGAAAACCTCTGTAAAACCCTAAATTTAGTTCCTCAATTAGTCAATTTAAAAGCTTTTTTTTTTTTGAAAAGTTGAGTAGAACCTTCTAAATCTAGTTTGATAGAAAATTAGGGTTTTTAGATGCATGGAAGGTCGAGAAGCAATGGCATTCCCAGGAGCACACACTCCTTTCTATTTCCCCAGAGGAGCTTTCACTTCAATTCCTTCTTCTCAATCCGCGAGTCCCCTCCACGCGCCGCCTGGTTTTAGACCAATTTCTAACCCTAATTTACAGCAACATCGACATCCTCTTTCTGACTCCGGCGAGTATCAGAGACAGCATCAAGATTTCAGCCATGGGATTCACATGGGAATGGATTCTGCTCCGGCTATGCAACAATCGCCCGATCCTCCTCCTCCTCCTCCTCCTGAGACGGTGATGACGAAGAAGAAGAAGCGTGGACGGCCAAGGAAGTATGTGCCTGATAGTCAAGTGTGTGATCTTGGACTCTCTCCGATGCCTTCTACTTATAAGCCTAAGAACTCTTCTTCTTCTGCAATGTCTGATCCTAATGCACCTAAACGAGCTAGAGGTCGACCACCAGGAACTGGGAGAAAACAACGTCTCGCTAATCTCGGTATTAAACCTTTAGATTTGAAGCTGTTCATTACACTTTAAGAGTTTAAAGATTCATGTTTCTTGTTATGTGAATTGAGTGGTAAAGATTGATGAATTGATGTGAATCTTTTGTTGATTAGCTAAAATTAGATATTTGGAGCTTAGACTTGTTCAATGTTAGAGTTAAGAAGTTGCTTTTAGCTCTGTTGACTGTTGATTAAGAGACTTATGTTGCTATTAGTCTATTATGTGAGTTGAGATCCAGAATGTGGTTGGTTAACT
Organism: Iberis amara; assembly: GCA_900406375.1. Taxonomy (NCBI): domain Eukaryota; kingdom Viridiplantae; phylum Streptophyta; class Magnoliopsida; order Brassicales; family Brassicaceae; genus Iberis; species Iberis amara. Next base: position 5,539 of record OVAV01002841.1, read on the forward strand.
GACTCAATGTCTTGTGATTCTTTATTTGAGTGAAGCTTTTAGCTTTATTGCTTTGGTTTTAGTTAACTTGATCTTAAGAATTGTAAGACTAATGTATATAAACAGGTTTTCACTTGGTTGTTTGATTTCTTTGCTTAACCGGTTTAGGTGAATGGATGAACAATTCAGCTGGACATGCTTTTGCACAACATGTGATCAGTGTTGAAGCCGGAGAGGTACTTTTGTTTCGAATCTCCACTGATTCTTTATTTCTGCATATAATGAGTTTGCTAATTATATGATCTTACTTATAGGACATTGTTTCGAAAGTCCTCTCGTTCTCACAACGAAGGCCAAGAGCTCTTTGTATAATGTCAGGAACTGGAACAGTTTCTGCAGTGACTCTACGTCCAACCGGATCCTCAGAGCCTTCTCTGGCTTTTCAGGTCTAATGCCATCTCAAGTATACTTATTAATCATCCCTCGTCTCACGGAAATGCTCCTTATTAATCTTTTTTTTTTTTTTATGTGTAGGGGCCTTTTGATATACTTAGTTTAGGAGGATCTTACTTGGTGAATGAAGAAGGTGGGCATAAAAGCCGAACAGGCGGTATTAGTGTCTCTCTGTCCCGTAACGATGGTTTTCTCTTAGGTGGTGGAGCTGGAACACTTATTGCAGCCAGTCTCGTTCAGGTTTCATCTTTTTTGTATTAACCGAGCTATTGGCACATTCGTTCACACTTTTGTCGTGGATTTTGTAGGTCGTGGCGTGTAGTTTTGTCTATGGGAGTGGGAATGCAAAGGCCAAATTAATCAAGCAAGAAAACGGCTCAAAGGATGACAACAACAAGACAGAGACTCCAACAAGTGAACCGGAATCAGCAGCAGCGGAAGCGGCTCAGACGACAAATGACTTCTCATCTCCGGGATGGGCAGGATCTGGTGGTGGTGGCCGGAAATCAAATGACCATATGACTGATATTGACTTGACAAGAGGATGATTCAATCTTTCTTAGAGCATTGCAGCAGCAGCAGCAGCATACAGAAATTGTAGGTGCTGTACATTAACTTGTTGTAGATTTCTTCTTACTTTTGGNTTCTTGGGATTAGGATATTACCAGAGAGATCTCAGGATTTGATCTTTTTTTCTTCTCCTTAACATTTCCACTCTTGTAACAGAACCCATTTTTCATTTTCTCTTAAGGAATTTATTTATCTAAATGTTGGTCACAGAATTATCATTATAAAAAAGTTATCAAAATCAACAAAATTGGCTCCCTCTTTTAGGCACACAGGTAGGACTGGGCATAATTACCCGGAATCAAAGAACCAAACCGAAAAATCAACTTCGGTTGGGTACAGTTTTATTTAAACTACTGAATGATTTTTCTTACCAAGAACTATGGATATCGGTTCGGAACCGGATCGAATTGAGGAACCAAAAATATAAGGTAATTGTTTATATCAAGAACCATGGATATATGTCTTTCTTACCAATTTTTTTTTATTGATGTTTTCGGTTTTTTTTTAGTATTTTTGGTTTTTTCGGTATTTTTGGATATTTTCGGTCTAAGATATTTTGGATATTTTTCGTTCTTTTGTTTCATTCGGGTATTTTTGGTTATTTTGGATATTTTCAATATTTTTGGATATTTCAGTTCTTTTAGGTATTTGTGGATAAAATATCTGAACCAAACCAGAACCATTAAGATATCAGTCCTCAAATGGTTCCAAAATTTTAGATCCAAATCGAATCAAACTGACATAGAACCAAACCGAATCAAACCCATTTTGTAGTGGTTCCTATATTAAAAGAACCGAATAGAACCGACCCAATCCGAAGCAAACCAAATAACCGAACACCTATCCCTAGACATAGAATTCTCCTTCTCAGATAGCAAGTTCATTTTCCTCCTCTTTTAAAAGTTTCTGGCTAATCATGTGGCACTCATGTTTCCAAGTCCAGAACGAATGATGAATCATTCGTAAGGATCACATTAAATCATCATTGGTTGATCTAGAAAGCGATCCTCTTGGCCAATAATCTCTTTTGAGGCTCGAACCCCTCCCAATTATATGCTACAAAAGTCTATAATTTTGAAGCAACATAGAAATCCACAGCATCATCCCCATCTTGCCCTCCTAAGAATAAATTGATGGCATCCTCTCTCAAAGCATCTAAAACAAGATCACTTCCCTCTTTTGAAATAAACTTGCATCCAAAGGCTTGTATAAGAACTTTCAATTCCCTACATCATAAAAAGAGAATGATTCAACGGTTCAAAGGTCTGGCTTTTGTAAAGGAGACTTCTCCGGAACCACCTCTGGAAAAAAAAAAGTTTCAGAAGAAGACTTTCCAAAAATCAAAGATATGCTCAAGTCACCCCATCATCAGTTCACATGAAGCTCTCAGATCTTTCAATGGAACCTTATTCAATTGGGAAAAGAAAAGCTGATCAAGTTGGTTCCTTTACTCCTTCCAACTCAACTAAACTAAGGAAGTCTGGGATGATCCCACGTAAGGGATCATCCCCTTATCAATGAACATTTTAGCTTGGAATTCTCAAGATTTGGGTGGACATCAAGACATGACAATTGAAAGACTTGAAATGCGTATTGACCATTTTCTAGATGTTTTGTTTTGAAGGAAACAATGCATACTAGAAATGCCTTAATACACATCCAAGTATGGCTCGGCTATAAGCAAGTCTTCACAATTGCTTGCTTCAAACCAGAGCATCTCCAACCTTAACACTACAATAGTGTTGAAATAACACTATTTTAGAGTGGTTTTTATACTAAAAAAACATTCATCTCCAACCACAACACTAAATATCACACTAAAAAGAATATTATTTATTATTATATTATTAAACTAAAGATTGTTTTTGTTATTTAATAGTTTGTTCAAACACATATTATTTTTTACACTATATTCGGTTTCGGTTCGGGTTTAATTCGGATCGGGTTTTATTTTTTCTTACCAAACCGCGATATGGAGCGATATTTTTTTGTTCGGGTTCTTCAGTTCCGATTCAGGTAATTTGAATTTTTGATCTTATATTTTGGATTTACAGTTTAAATTTTTTTGATAACATCGATAATTTGGGTCCAAAACTGAACTAAAACTCGAGTATACATATTAAAAAAATCTAAAAACCATTCAATTTATTTGAAAATACGGTTCAATTTTAATTTCAAGATTTTCAGTTCGATTCCAATTCGGATTTTGGGTGTCGGGTAAAATGCCTAACCCTATGCATATTAGATAAGAAGATGTACACATTTTACTAACTAACACAATATACAACTATAATACAAACAAACATACTATGTAAATTAAAAAAAAAACTTTTGTCATTGCTACAGTGTTACACTGTAGCATAAAAAGAATCTCGTCATAATGGCGTTGACGATGCCGTGTGATTGGAGAAGAAAATCACGCTATTATAGTGATATAGCGTCTGATTAGAGAAGCTCTAAGACTTAAAATCTACATATATGGAGGAAGAACAATGCTGGAAGTATAAAAGCAGAGAGATGTGTAAAATAATGATCAATTTTATCATGCTTCAGTAAAAGCATCAAGAAATAAGAATAGATTGGACCAACTTCAAGAATCCCTCAGAAGATGTTAATATCTTCTCAGACGTACTAATCAAAGTCACAGAAAGTATGAATGCCTCCTTAATTCAACTAGTAACCAAAACAGAAATACAAAGAGGTTGTTTTCTCAGTTAACCCTCAAAGTGCTCTTGGCCTTGATGACATGACTAGTTATTTTTACCAAAACTTCTTGCCTATCATAGGGAACCAAATCATCATGTTTTGAACTCAACTAGAGCAATGTTTGACTTCTGGTGGAACTCAATGGAACAAAAGGGAAAAAAAGCTGGATAAAGTGGGACAACATGTGTATGGCAAAGGAAATAGGGTGGGGGTTTAAGGTTCAAAGAAATCCTAAACTTCAACCACATCTTACTAGCCAAGCAACCATGGAAGCTACTCCCAGATATTCTGCTTTCTAAATTTATCAAAAGTGCATACTACCATTCAGGTCACTTACTGTAAGCCCTCATACGTTTGGAGAAGCATATGTTATGGCAGTGAACTCCTCAAACAAGGATTACAAAAAAGATTTAGAGATGGCAAGTCCACTTTAGTATGGTCAGACTGCTGGATCAATGAACAACAACTTAGACTACTTCTTCTGTAAAATTTCACAGTCAACTTGGACCTAAAATTTTTTGAGCTAATTGATACGCATGCCAAAAGCTGGAAAATGGACAATGAGGGACGGGAAAACTACTTCGAAACCTCCAGACAAATCATTAATGGTGAAGAGATGCCTTTGGTTTCTGGTTTCCAAATCCTCATTGCTAGTCATTCCATCAGTCTCTCGATGATACCACAAATATACCACAAATAGAAGTTTTCAGATCTGGTTATTGAAAATCACCATCAATGTTAACAAGTCTTTGCTCAGCCGGGGCCACTGCTTATTGTTTGGATGTCTTCACCGGTAACGTGGCTTGCCACCGCTGGTGTTGCACCGACCGCAGTGGTCTCTACCCCGGTAAATCTCACCTTTTTCATTATGTCGTTGTCCCTGTCTTGTTTCATCTGGTTTGTGTGCTTGGTAGATTCGAGTCGGATTTCTTCCCCGGTAAAGCGGCAGTTTGCCGCTGCTGGTGCTGCGCCGACCGTTCTTCTACTTCAAGCAGTGTGTTGGTATGTCAAAATTTCTCTATGGTAAGACTAGAGTTTAGGTACACGGTAAGTTTTCATCTTGGTTTCAAGAAGAAGACGCTTTGGAACGTCTCTGGTCCCCAAATCTTTTGGCCAGCCACTTACTCTTGCCACGCCAAGATCCCTCGCCCTCTACAAGACTCACCGTCTCTCGTCGTCCTTACTGTTCGGCGCGGACATTCGTTGATACGGTTGGAGACTAGTCACCAGGTAAATCTCGGTCTTAGTTTAAAGATTGAGATGCTTAGGGTGCGATCTAGTTTCCTAAACCATCAGCGGTTCCATTACTCCTCATGTCCAAGGAGTTTCCATTCAAAAGTTTCAGTTTCTGGAAATTTGAAGGCAACCGGCCTCATA
>OVAV01002842.1:307-10622 GCA_900406375.1 Iberis amara
TTTTCCAAGTCTTACCGAAATCGGATTTCCTTTTCGTGCCATATTTTTTGACTTTATGGATTTCTGTCCCTTTTTTCTTCCCGGTCCAATATTTGTTCTCGAAAGTCTGAGTTTCCGTGTACTCTCCAAATTTATGACCAACCTTCCCCTCAGTGATCTTAGAACGCTACTACGCATCTTTACTATATAGTGGTAAGGTAGGTTTGGGTATAGCAGGACTTGAACCTGCGACCATTAGGTTAAAAGCCCAATGCTCTACCAACTGAGCTATACACCCAAATAAAGATGTAGTAGTCAATTAAGATTGGTGCGGAAAAGAGAAGAGGTCTCAACGAGCATTAACTAGTTGATGCTGATCGAACCCTCAGTTCGAAGCTCTTCGCCAACATGTTACGAGGCTCCAGTCTTAGGCGGGTCACCATTACTTGACTTAGCTTAGAAAGGCGAACATCTGGGCAAGGGAAAGCGCAGTGCGCCTGGTCCTTTCGAACCAGTCTTTATAAACCTGGTGCAAATGGCTTTCGATAGTTGCATCGTAAACGGGCATCCAATAGATTCTACTCATAAAGAGATAGATCAGTAGTTTAGGAATGTATGCTTGCTTTCTTTTTTCTTTCTTTCCTTTCATCGGAAAATCAACAACCTAATTCAACTCACTTCTTTTACCGGGCGGTGGAAGACTAGGGATATATCATTTAATCAGGAAGGGCATCACCAGCTACAGTAGTTGCATTCTCACCAGCCTTCATAGCAAGATTTCATAAAGAGTATTTACTTAGGAGGGCTATAGATAAGATTCTAAGGTAGGGTTCTATATAATCTATTTATTTCCTGGTGAGGATAGTTTAATAATCTCATAGCGCATCGACGGAGATCGCCCAGTTGGTTCTAGGTGGGGTCTCGAGTAAGGGTAGCCGCACTCTCCTTCTTTTATAAGAAAAAGCGGAGGACCTTCCCTCTTTTCTCTTAAGGAATTCTGAAACCTATAGACGTTGTTAACGAGCTAACCTAACTAATAGATAGAAAAACCTGAGCGAAGTAGCTAAGGGACTAGGTCGGTTATTTCAGTTCCGAGGAAAGAGAGGGCTAGAGCTAATTCTTATAAGCTAATGTGCGATACGCGTTACACGTGTTAAGCATATACGCGTGTAACATGTTCATATGTATGTTCATTCACATGTTCACATCAGTGGTAGCTTGAACAACCAACAATTTCTCCCTTCTCACATAGCATGTCTCATTCATGTTCAAAGCAGACTGTCTTCATGCTCAATCAGTAGCAAGTTGACTTCATCCCCGGGGACCGCGGTCCAGTAGAGGAGNGATCCCTAAACTATTGCACTTATGTCCACCTCTTTTGAGTTAGGCTTGATAAAAAAAAGTAATATATATATATATACATATATATTAGGTTTTTTATATTACAAACTTTGAGAATCGTGAGACTCGCCCAACCTAGTAATGAGACTTGAATCGATATTTTGTTTAAAGAAAAGCCCTACTAAGGAAAGAATGAAATATAGCATTAACTCCACTTGTTGAAATTCGTTCGACGCATGCTTGGAATGACCTTTAGAATTGCTGTATAACAAGTCCATAATAAGTAATGCAGAGTTTCAAACCTATTTTGGATAACCAAGGACTTGGCTAATGTCTCTATAGTATTTTTTGTCTTCAAAACATCATCATCTTCCTCTAAGCTTATGTCAGAAGTTCTGATTGCGAAACGAAAAAAGAAAGATTGAATCATTCAAGACACCAACTTTCACATACATGCTCAATGGGGAAGAACAAGAATATACACTAATTAAATGCGTATGAAATATCTCAATGGATCATAAATGTATTACACAACAACCATCACTCAGCTGAATATAAGAACATAAATAAAAAGTTAAGAAAATTAAATGTTAATACTCCAAATTACCCTCTCTACTGTTTCATAGTTTTCCACATCCAAACAGTTGGAGAACTTATGAAAGATTAATCTCATTAGTATGTAGAATGTATGATTTAAGTATATAACAAAAGAAATAAAAAATTGAAAAGGAGACTCTCTCGTTTTTTTTCCACCAAACAAACATCATCTATGACTAGTTGATCATTTGCAAACTTACTTGCTTTAAGAAAAACGGTTAAGTCCTTGCACCTGAAATAAAAATAGATAGATTAATGTCATAAACGTATATGAAAGCCACCAAAAAAATCTATCTTCAAAGACACATANTTTAAGAAAAACGGTTAAGTCCTTGCACCTGAAATAAAAATAGATAGATTAATGTCATAAACTTATATGAAAGCCACCAAAAAAATCTATCTTCAAAGACACATACATGTTTACAGTTTCTTGCATGATCGAAAGCAAAGTTGTTTGTGGTTGATTATACATTCGTTTAGTACATCTTTTTTGTGTGGTAATTTGTTAATATCATTAGAAATGAATAAGAGTTTGACCATGTACATCTACTTTAGTCCCAAAAAAAGAGAAACCAACTAAAGAAGCGACTAAACATATTAGATTTAGCCAAAGCTAATAAAGCCAATTTTTCATTAGGTCTACAAAAGATTTCCTAGGTCTTCTCGCCGTGATGGAGTTACGCACCTCCCTATCCAGCAAACGAAAGATAATGGAAGAGGGAATGATGTTGTTGTTATGCATATCATTATTTCTCTGTTTCCATATGTGAAAGATAACAGCCTGAAACACCAGCTTTCTCAAGGTGGCTGGAGCAGTCCTTGAACTATGCGAAGACCAAGTAATTAGAATGGACCAAGAGTGGAATAATCTGCCTTCGACACGTAAGCGTGATAACATTGAGTGCCAAATGTCTTATGCGAACCTACAATGGAGGAATAGGTACTCCCTGGATTCATCAAAAGCATTACAAAGGACACAAGCAGGTTGTACATTTATTCCTCATGAACGTAAACGATCTAGTGTGGGGAGCCTTCCCAAGTTTGTTGTCCATGTAGTGAAAGCGTTACGCGGAGTGTTACCTTTAAACCAAATAACATTGGCCCAAAAGACTTGTGCTGCACGGGGACGCAAGCACTCCCAAGCATCCGAAGAGGAGTAATATCGTCTTTGTGAGAAATCAGAGGCCCAAAAAACACAATCTTCAGAATCGCTGAGAGAAGGCAGAGGTATAGAAGCAAGGTGAATTTGGAGCTCTAAGGCGGCATCCGATCTAGCAATCAACCATCCCTGCTGGTTACAAGCTTCTGACAAAAATGCACCCTCGTCGATTCTAAGCATGGCAGGCCCTAAATGTCCAATAAAATCCAACAACCTTCCAAAAGGAGACCAGTGATCCCACCAAAATCTTGTATTCCTTCCATTACCAACATCATGTCTGATAAATATCTGCGCCAAAATCCTCAAGTTTAGAATAGATTTCCAAGCCCAAGAGTCATTTGAATTTTCTTTCAGCTCCCATAGACAATTATCCTGTAACTTGAAGTGTCTATGCCAAGCAACCCAAAGAGAATTTGTGCCTGTAAACAGACGCCAACACAAACGAAGCCTTAACACTGTATTCCAAACTCTGAAACTCCTTAAGCCCAACCCGCCTTCAGATTTGGAAGACAAATAGTAGACCAAGAGACCCTGGCAGAAGACGATCCTTGTATATTACCAGACCAAAGAAACTTGGAGCAAAGACTTTCAATGCGACGGATACAGCCTATCGGAAGCATAAAAGTCGAAGCCCAGAAATTCACAATTCCAACAATACCCTGAAGAGATTAGCCTTAACCTGCCCGCAAAAGACAATAACTTCGATGACCAAGCTGTGAATTTCTTGGTGATACGATCCAAAAGTGGGGCATATTCACAAAACTTCAACTTCCTATGCATGAGTGGTAGACCTAAATAGCGTATAGGCAATGATCCTAATTGGAATCCAAATCTTTGAATAGAGATGGATTCCTCTTAGCTCAATCCCGCAACAAACAACTTTGTTTTATCTACATTTAAGTGCAATCCAGACCAAGATGCAGATAAGTCTAGCATTTCAACAAGACGATGCAGCGAGCATTCCGTCCCATCGAAGAAGATCATCAAGTGATCAACAAACATGAGATGAGAGAGTCCAATATCTCCCGTTCTTGGATGAAAGCCAATTTGTCCCGTAGAAGAGACAGATGATAAAAGGGCTGAAAAAACTTGCATAACAAGAATGAAGAGGTATGGTGACATGGCATCACCTTGCCGCAATCCTTTAGAGCTCTTGAAGAATCCCCATAATGACCCATTTATAGAAACCGAGAAAGATGCAGAGGAAAGGCAGCAATCAATCCAAGAGACAAATCTGTCTGGGACGTTAATAGCACGCAGTACCGTCAAAACGAAGTCCCAACGGATACTATCAAAGGCTTTCTTGAGATCCACATTTAACATTTCCCTTCTAGAGATGTTTTTGAGATTATAACCATGAACAATCTCAGTTGCTAATAAGACATTCTCTGCCAATAATCTTCCTGGTAAGAAAGCTGATTGGCTACTAGAGATAACCTGAGGCAAGAATAGCTTGAGACGAGAAGCTAAAAGCTTAGAAATGACCTTATAAACTGTGTTTAGAAGAGAAATTGGCCTAAAGTCAGATACCGAAGAAGCATTAGGCACTTTTGGGATCAAAATTAGAGCAGTTGCATTCCACTGTTGTAACAACTGCCCAGTTCTGAAAAATTCCAAAATTGCTTCTATAACTTTTGCACCAATAATAGCCCACATACTGATGAAAAACTCGGCTGAGAAACCATTTGGCCCACACGACTTATTTCTATGTAAACTCAAAAAAGCAGATTTTATATCCTCTGCAGAAAAGTCTGCTGCCAAAGACTCCTGCATTGCATCTGAACATTTGAAATTCAATAAACCTTCAATGTCCTCTGGTAGAAACTGAGGAGTACTCACTGGTCCGCCGATAAGAGATGAGAAATAGCTCACGACATGGGATAAAATGTCGTTATGAGATTCTAATCTTTGACCTTGACTATCAAGAAGGAAGTGAATATGATTGATGGAGCATCTTGACTTAGTTATTCTGTGGAAATACCGAGAGCCCGTGTCTCCATCTTTTAACCATAGAAATCTTGCTTTCTGTTTGAAGAAATTATCTTCGGCCTGTGAGAGAAAACGCCAATTTTCAAAAGCTAAAGCTTCTTGAGAAGCTAGAACCGGATCCGGCGCTTCCAAGTATAATGATTGCCATTTCATGAGCTCTTCTTTGGTGTGTAAAACTTTCTTCTCAATCCCAGAGAAGTTTTCTTTACTAAATAACCGAATGACTTTTTAAGGGCCTGAAGTTTCTTAGTAAATCTGAACATTGCTGATCCATTAAAAGACATGGAGAACCACTCCAAAATAATCATGTCTTTAAACGAAGAGTATTCCAGCAAGAAATTTGAGAACCTGAAAGGTTTAGGCAAGCGGAAAGCTGCAGCAGTAAGAACTATGCCCATTGATGCATGATCTGAAAAATAGGTTCTCCAAGAAAAGCCAATAGACTCCGGGAAAGCTCCTGTCCATTCCTGGTTCACTAAGATTCAATCACTTTTCTTCGCAACCGGGTTACGCTCACGCTTGTTCTACCAAGTAAAAGAAGAACCTCGATAAGTTAAATCCGAGAGTGAGGCGTCCCTTAGACACGTTTGAAATCGCAAAGCGTTACTGTCATTATTTTCCGACGTTGATGTAGAGTGATCTGAGGGATACAATATCTGATTAAAATCACCTAAAACTATCCATGGCAAATTCTGAACAACTTTACTTGGACCAAAATTATCCAATTCACTCCATAGCTCCCTCCTATCCGCTGCCCCATTCGTAGCATAAACAAAAGAAGCAACAAAAGAGAAATCCCAATTTGGCAAAGAGACAGTGCATGACATCATTTGCAGAGATTTGTTTATGATGGTCACCTTTACTGAAGGATGGCAAAGTATCCAAATTTTTCCCAGGGGAGAAAATTCGTAATTCCCGTCGTAAAACCAACCGGGCAAAATTTCTGCAACTATACTTTGCTGAGATTATAGTTGAACGTGCGTCTCAATAATACTACTGAAAACCAATCCTTAATGCCCCGCTTATGATCTACTGAGTTTAACCCTCTCACATTCCAACAAAAAGGTCCAAATACATGGGGGAGGGTAAAAATTAGAGGCGAATGCCTCCGCTGCGCCGCAACTTCTTTTTTGATTGCACCAAGGTAAAAGGGATAGTCTCTTCTTCTTGGAAGCTAGTTACTGAGTCGGCTGACGAATCAGGTGATGTAGGGCCTGATTTCGGAGAGGGAGGCTGCTTAATTGAACCTCCCAGGTCCACGGTAAGAAAGCAGTTGCTCTCCCCCTGGATTTGCATAGGAATCTTAGTAGTAGCCACACCCCTAGATGAAGACGGGGATTTCATATCAATATCAGGTTCATGTCTCTTTGAAGAAGTTGGTATACCTGAAGGTGGTGGAGTGTTAAGAGCATCTGATTCCCCCGAGACGCTCCCTGTTTTGACAACAATAGAAAGCTCTGTTGCCTTTAATAAATCAGTAGGTCTACTTTTAGCTGATCTCTTAGCGACCTTAGAACGAGGACAAGCAGAAGAAGTATGACCCGTAGATTTACAACCAACACATGTTATTGGAGCTATCTTACAGCGTTTAATGCTATGTCCGACCTCTTTACAATGCAAACAAATTGGAGGCATCCATGGGCTACAGACCAAAACTCTGCTAATCTCCCCAGATTCAAACTGAACATTCTTAGCTTCTGGCAACAGGATCACAGGATCAATAATTGTAAAGACCTTTGCCACTTCAAGATTAGATTTATTTGCAGTGGCAGGGTGTAGAAACTTTGGCTCTCCCACTAAACTTGCAATGTATTCAAGCCCATCCTCATTAAAGAATTGAAAAGGGATTTTACGAAGTTCAAGCCAAATCGGTGCCGAAGATAGTTCTGGTTTGGAAGGCGTGAAGCCAGGCTCCAAGTTTGCTACAAACATCGTATGACCTTCGATTTGCCAAAGCTTCTGATTCACAACTCTGTTCCGCGTTTCTGGGTTTGGAATCTTAAACAAGAAAGCATTACCTTCAAGCTTTGAGACAATAATGTATTTTTTTTTCAGACTCCAAATCCCATTCACTATGGCCTGAATTGTGTTAAAAGCAGGTGGATCCGGATAAAATTGCCCCAAGATGAAGCTGTCCCAAGAATGCTTGTGCTTCTCAATCACAGAGTTGGGAATTTTAACACAAGATTCACCTGAAGGTAGAGTGAATGCTTGACCTGATTTCTCCATTTGTTTGGAAGATCCTTTGAAAAGGTCAGACCACGATGAAGAGGCGGGTTGTTGTCGACGTTCCAGCCCTATGACAGGCTTCTTGGACGGCGAAGGGATTTGTTGCGTAACCAAACCCGAGGGTTCTGAAGCAACACCAACAGATTCATGGTTCAACTGAGATGGCTTTTTTAGGGGGCCTACAGCTGAAGCAGATGGAACGCCCTGTGGAAGGACTGTCTTTTGAGCTACCAGAATGGAAGCAGAGGAGGTCGCTATCGACCTAGAACCATAATCGGAGCCTATAGAGTCCGTGGACGGCGAAGCAGAGCTTCTGGTAGGATTCTTGGGAGGCTTTTTCTCGTTCCCCATTGCGAGGTGAGGATCTTGCTGGGAAGAGATGAAGGAGCCCCGCCGTTGCTGGGTCCGACGGAGGAGAGCAAATGAGAGAGGAATTTTGGCCGAAGAAATCGCCTGGAAATCGTCTTCTTCTTACCTTGGGACGCATGCCTGTTTGACATCTTTTCTTTATGGAAGTTTTTTTTTATCATGAAACCTTGGGGAAAATCATCACTCCCATTGTCTCCATCTCCAAAACTTTTTTTTATTTAACTTTTTTCTCGTAGGACAAGGGTTATGACATACTTTTGAAAGATAGTTAAAAAACAGTACTACCTCCAAAGCGATATTGAAATAACTTACATCCTAAATCTCTTAGGTTAATTTTGTTTTGGTCACATAAGCATTCAGTGTCATCCACATGCGGTCCATGTCTTACGTAAGTGAATTTTATATGTCTAACAAACAGAAGTCTATGGTTGAGATTAAATGATTCATATTCATTATCAATCCATTTAAATTAACTAGGCATTCAAGTGAAATGAACGCAAATATTTCAAACATTGTTAAGTCTCTTCTTGTACGTGGTTTTGAATAGAGAAAATTATGAAAAAGAAAAATAAACATCATATGAGTTTGAAGTAAAAACACAGATAAAAATGTAATACTATAGTATTACCATATTCACCCAAGGGTTTGAAAATACATATGAGTCATATGTGGTAGGTATACAATCTACCCTGAAACACCCCATCCCGGACACTAAGTCCGCAGACAGTTGTTCCACGCCCAAATCACTAAGTGATTCAAGCCAATCAGTCTGTTTTAAAGCCTTAGACGTTTTTAAGTCATATTTATGTGAGGTTCGATTATTTTGTTAAGCCTTAGGTAATTTAGAGTCTATATGATGCAACAGAAACGAAGAGTGATCTTTATTAATACTTAAAGGATTTGATACAACTTGTTCAATTCACTATAGACTATTACAAGTTAAAATACAGTATCAATCCTATCATAATCTCCAACTGTGTACACCACCCTTCGATCCAACCTTTAGTCTCGTGCCAAGCCTGAATCCCCTTTGGTCCCTGAAACATAAATAGGCATCAATAATCAATTATTACGTAGTGAGACCATCTAGATTGCCTTAATCATTTAAGTTAAGCCATAGATTAATTTGGTTCGTTAAGTCGTTTATAACTTTCCGGATGTCCAGACAATCCATGGAACCAAACCAAGGGTCTTGGCCGGACTAGGTAAGTTCTGGCGGAATTACTCGTTCCCCAGACACTCGTCACATCCACCTCACCTTGAGTTTGACTCAACAGACTAGCCGAACATCCGCATTTTCACTTGTTCAATTCGTTTTCGATATAAATGCGACCATGCAGAGATATTGAAAAGCGCATGAACATCCGCACGAACCATCACTTACGAACTTAGCCGTTTGAAGTGATAGGAACGCCGAAATGACTTAGAGATGGAGCCTTGGCCAAAGTCATGGTCCGTTTGCACTCACCTTTGTCTTATACGGCGAGTTCTACACTGAACCAACCAACTTTNCCGTTTTCGATATAAATGCGACCATGCAGAGATATTGAAAAGCGCATGAACATCCGCACAAACCATCACTTACGAACTTAGCCGTTTGAAGTGATAGGAACGCCGAAATGGCTTAGAGATGGAGCCTTGGCCAAAGTCATGGTCCGTTTGCACTCACATTTGTCTTATACGGCGAGTTCTACACTGAACCAACCAACTTTCCCACTTCATATTTACTGGATGCTTAATCCACCTTGCCCAGATCCGTTCCCTTACTCTTTCTCTTTGATCGTCTTAATGCCTTAGTCGATTTTTCAGAGATTTCCTGTGTGTGTGTATGTGCGAAAATGAGCTCAAGGCGCTCTATTTATAGAGTTAGCCCATACTTGCTCAAAACCGCTCGCACCCTTTCGTGCCCTTACGAACAGACGAAATTTTTCCGAATTGGTGCGAGTTGTTTACAACCGCCCAACTTGGTCCCAACTACCCAGCCAGTGTTCAGTTGGCAAAACTGACTTGAGCTGAACTAGACTGCGATCCAGCTGGCCCAGCTGCCTTAGCTCGATCCTTTAGCTTCCCCGAGCTAGATCCAAACTTTTGAGCTGACCACCGAACCCTTGCCTTAGTCACTCAATATTTCTCTTAGTCATTCGAACATCCCATGTTCTTGACTAGGTCACACCATCATATTCCCCTCACTTGATCATGATCCTGCCTTGATATGATCTTCGATCTTCCCTTGATCGATCCCCAATCCGCCCTTGATGCTTGCCCTTAGCATTTTTGATCATGTTTCCTGTCCATGATCGGGTGAGTATGCGAGCCTTGGCTCCAACCAGACCTAGTCCTTCAGTCTGGCCGGCCACTCAACTATACTCACCCCATATATAACCATTATAAAATTTTCAGACTTCCACCAAGATACATTGTGTATGCTTGAGGAGTCACTAGGCTATATATAATTAAATAAATAAATTTAATTATGAACAACCCAGTTGAAAATTATAACTTATACTTTTAACCTATTAGCTTTTAGTTCAGATGTCCCTTAATCTGGTCCATTGGATCGTAGCTTTGATCATGTTTCCCGTCCATGATCGAGTGAGTATGCGAGCTTTGACTCCAACCAGACCTAGTCCTTCAGTCTGGCCGGCCACCCAA